>JAULBW010004220.1:0-20971 GCA_032358265.1 Vaucheria bursata | reverse complement strand
CTGAAAGAATCGTATGTAACAAATATAGTTAAACGTAATTGTATGACACGGCGAAACATATTAGGTCCTAACACTAAGTTACTATATCTGAGTTTATTGTACATGCATAATGATACAATAATTGTACTAGGTCAATCAATGACAGCCAGATTGTAGTATTTAGATTTGATAAACAATGAGCTCATGGCAACTTTACCAGAAACTTAAGAGAATATCATAGTACTTTAAATATTGAAAATTGAGCCAGTCTAGACTTAATGCACTCTAAACAATCAAATAAGTAACAAAAGGAAAAATAGGGCTTGAAAAATAAAGAGCATTAAATAAAAAAGTTAAACGAATATCATAAATAAACAACAAAACATAGAATATAAAGAAATTCGATTTATAGTGGTTGTTTTATTTTGCCATATATCAGACAACAGTGCAGATAAACAAATAAGAAAAGTTTTAAGGCATCATATTTGTTTAGAGGTGAGGATAAAACATTCAAATTATAATAAAAAGTCAATCAAATGGTTTGCCATATTAAAAATTTTCTGTGCCATATTCTTACAATTTAGAGTTTCCCTGCATATTCCGTATTGTACATGTAACTTGTAAATCATCCTCTAAAAATTTTTGATGATCTGGGTATTAATTCTGTTATTGTCAGGATTAACAAAATTACATTAAGATTTTGTTTTATTCTTGTAATCAATGCTTCAAATATTTAGAATATCACCATATGCAGCCCAATTATTCCACATGATTAATGAACATGAGAATATGGTTTGCTCAATTTAGCACTTTCATTTGACATGCTGCAACGTGGGACCTTCAGTACTGAGTATTTTCCTGTTCCACATTTAATCATTCTAATGATCTATATATCGAGAACATGTCACCATCTATGATGTTTCTATACAATATAGCTTCATCATTCTTTCCCACAATTCAATTCTTGTTCACATCACAGCTGTCTAGTGACACAGGATTCAGATAAAAAAATGTTCATTATAATTCAAAGATAATACTGCACCAATCTACTATGGTTTTATTGCCATAAATAACATATTCCCAAGCAATATTAAGTAGCACCATGTGTCTTACCCAATGGTACAACATTAGAATGAATTAAAAATGCGTAAGCATACTGTGGTTACACTAGGAGTGGTCACAAACTGTAATTGTGCTTCAACATCTTGAACATTTTGATTTTTATCATATGTACAAGTTAATTGCTTGGATTATACAAATTAGATATAACATTCATGACAGACTATGCTGTTCCTGAATAGTTCACGCTTAGCACACTATTTAATTGCATCTTTACTATCATTAATGGTAGGTCATAGAGACCCAAATATCCATATTTCTTGAAGCACTTTTGTCCGCAGTATTAATTTCCAATACCAAAGCAATAATTAGTGCATGCGGTTGACTGACAGGTGCAGCCAACTCTTGTTTGTTATTCATTAAACTAGAAGCAAGTTACCTTTAAGTTATGAAAATGCATTAAAATATTCAGTTAAATTATTAAAATGAGTTGAATAATAAGTTTAGTTAATAAAATTTAGATCTACTTCTATTGAGTTGAGTTAAACTTGCCATTGAAATCCAATTAGTTAAGTTTAATTTAGTTTTATTGCAATTCTGATTTAGGTCAACAGCTTGATTTCATAATAAATTCATCAATGGTAAAGTGCCAAACACAAGATTAACTTTTTGAAGGTTTAATGTCTGATGTAAAAAGCAAAGTTACAATGTTTTACATTCCTAGCTATTTTAAAAAATTTGGCAATATACCAAAATATTTCCATTTTTATTGTTTAATGATAAAAGAACATCTTATCATGAATGATTTTTTTACTTCTAGGAGTCTTCTTCAGGCTTATTTCATAAAATCTGAGTTATTTATCTTATATAATTACATTAAATGTGATACATCTACCAAATCAGAAACTAAAACAATGCTATTCATGTCTAAAGGCTGATAGAACGATGAAGAAAAATTATAGGAAAATAGTTTTTTTTAGTATTAGAGTCAGAATATTTTTGGTCTTTAAAACTATTTGCTTTCAGCTTTGCATGGCACATTGATTTTTCATTATAGCATAGTTTGAGCTCCTTAGATAAAACACAAAAAATAAAAAAATTATACATCTTGAACATCAAGGTTTCAATGGCTTCATTTTTATTGTCATAATAATTTCACATCCAATATCAAAAAAAATTTGTCTGACAGTATTTGAACTTCTGCATAAATATTTGAAACATTACATAGCTTATAGTTAGACAATTATATTTGTGCAAAAGATTAACAACATTATAATAAAAAATATTTTTAATTGATGCAACATTCAGCAATTTTTAGTGAATGTTATGCTTTAAAAAGTGAAAATTTGACAATTTTTTTATTTAGAATCATGTTTTAATTTTTCCACCCTAATTTTCTTTTTAAATTAGTCAAAAGTAACTAGAAAGGTAATATCCATGTGTTTTTATTCAGAAAGTTTCTTTCAACAGCAGATTTTACACCATGCATGTGTTGCCATCACTATGTATGATATTTTTATAAGCACTGCATTGATGTGTTTGTTCTAAATCAAATATCAATATAGTTTAAAAAACATAAACTGAGCAAATTTAACTTGAAACTTGAAATCTTTTATGAAGGAGTTTAAAATACAATTAATTTTTGAGTTTATAAGCAAATTCAACAGTAAATTAATTGACATTCAACATCAAATTTCAAAACAGTTGGTGGATGTAAAAGTGATGCAATACAGTTCTTTTGATCCTGCTATAATTGAAATTTGAATATTTTCACTCAGTTACAACAAAAGAAATTTTCCTTCCAGGCAAACCCTGCTTCACATTTTAAAGGAAGACAGATTATAATTCAGTTGCTGTATATTAAATTCTTGTCTTTTGTGTTTTAAAGTCTAATTTTTTTGGAATGTATAAATTTGAAATAACACACAATTGGAGCATGGCACGTTCAATATTGTGTTTTTTAGTTTAACATCAAAATCTAAAGAAAACAACACATTAGAGTACTTAGTTAGTAAAAACATTTTTTTTCATAGCACTGGTGGAATCAAAATATCTTAGAATCATCAGACAAAATATGACAAGCTTTCATTATATTCTGAGAAGTCTATAGTACTACTTGTAAAATAGTTACAACTGGTCTTATTATTAGATTCATTCCAGAGCTCTGTAGTTATTCCAATCCCTGCATAGTCAGCTATGAACAATGAATTTTTATCTCTTTCTATAGTTTCAAACATTTTTTGATTATATTATGTTATAATCAGAAGCATGTGTTTGTAGTCTACTTACGTTTATAAAGATCTTAAATTCATATTTTTTATGGAAGCCAGAATTTAGACAGGTTGCATAAACATTGGACAGAAGGGATTCTACGGTACTAAAATGCATAGGTTCAACTGTCATCTGAAATTTAGGATAATCATGTGACATATTTACTCATGCAGTAGCCAGTTTAGCCAAGTAAATTACAAAACTATGTGCAGTGCTAGTAGCTTCATCCAGGGTATCTTCAATTTTCAAAGAAAAATAAATGTGTACTTGGATACACCTAAGAGCCATATATCACAACGTTAAGATTGTACTAGGTAACAAGGAGAAAACCATGAAATTTTGTTCTACTGAAGAAATCTAATTGCTTCTGTGTACATGTAAAAGGTATCAAAAGAAGAAATGGCAGCCTTTTTCCTTGCAAATGAACAGAGCTCCAAATATGAAATGGTACATTGTTAGAATTAAGATTAAGCTAGAAAATTTGAGTTTACTCCATCATAATACCAAAAGACACAAATCTCTTTTGAGTTGCAGGGATGAAATAAAGTAATACTGTCAATAGTAGATCACTAAGCACTTAAACACAAATATCAAACTTGTTAGGCATGGAAGCATTTTTTTCTTTACTCTCTTTCAGTCTGTACAACATTGCCAAAAGCTAGCTTAACTTGAGCATCATCAATGCACACTGATCATACAAGTTCTAGATATTTTGTCTATATTTCTTGTATTTAGCTATGAGCTGGTAAGGAAGAATTTTAATGCATTTTGAATTTGATGGATGTGCTACAGTAACTCTTAGCTAAATATTTTATTATTTTGTTGCAAACCAAGTATTTTTAGTTTTTATTTGGGTCATTTTATTCAATTACCACAAAATATAGCAGGTTACAACTTCAACATTTTCTTTTCATTTAGAATTCTCTTTTGGTCTCAATGTCAAGATGCAGAGGCTAGAGATGAGGACACAAGAGAACAACACAAGAAGGTAACAGCCTGGAACAGGTATACTATTCTTAACCTGTGTTGCGAGAAGTGAGATCACTTCTCAAATGCAACACTAAACTAGAAACTGAAGCATCATGTTCTCAAAAAGAGAACATTCTTTTTGAGAACATATTTCAAATTGTCAGAATATCTGCAACTACAAAGATAAGGGATTAACCGTATTACGGGTTAATTCCTGACACTCAATACACAAAGTAAATCAATCATGCTGTCATTGTAAAAAAGTTTGTCAACAACTTTGAAGTCATTAGTGGTTTTGAAAGTATCTCTTTTTTAATACTAGATATTCAGCATTAGCAATGAAATTTTATTTTTGACTTGTCATATAATAGCTGCAGCAGCAAGAAAAAGATTAATGATTTCAATGTATCACCCTGTTAAAAACTGCTTTGACTATAAAAATGTTTTCATTAAGAGTTAATCTTTTGTAAAATTTCAGAACAAGCTGTATAAACCTAGAAAGTGGTTTTGAATCAAGAAAAAATGGAATGCTGCTGAATTTGATCAACTTTGAGAGACAATTTGTAAAAAATTTATTCTTTCCTTGCTGGAGTTTTCTTCAGATTATAATTGCACATCACAAATAGCTGCCCTACTCTCCTTGTATTTACTAACATTTCAAAAATGTGAACCTGTTTGCTTAGTGACTAACTTGTGGTACCATCTTGAATGTAAGTAGCAAGTACTTGGAAAATGAAAACACAACAAATAACACAAGAACAGAAGTTGAATCTGGTATTTACATGCATATATTGTTGAAAGTGAGATAACTTTTGTAACATAAAACTTAACAGCATGAAGAACAGGGTACAGTTCTTTGATTTTTCTAAAAATTGAAACTGAAACCGAACTGAAACCGAACTGAAACCGAACTGAAACCGAACTGAAACCAAACTGAAACCGAAATGAAACTGAAGTAAAACCATGAATAAACTGTATTGCACCTAATAGAATAGGAACTAACCCTTAATGGAATCAGTTTTTAGCAGCAAAAAATGTTTGAAATTGAAATTAGTCAAATTCCACTATCTCCTTTTTTCATGGCTACTAATGAGTTGCTTTTAAATACACTTCTGAGACAGGGGGATTGTTTTGTCTAACCTTGAGCCTTCAAGCTAGTAATGTGGGAATTTTGACAATGATGACTTTTCTATGAAATTCAAGTTAAAATTGGGATGCATCCCTTGATGCATTTTGCAACAATTTGCTTATCAATAAAACTGAGGAGGTGAGGTATGGTGGGACTGCCAGAACTGGTTTTAGAAATTCAGACTGGTCTTTATGCCAGAAAGATGTTTATTAACCCAAGTGTTACTGCCTATTCAAAGGGCAGATCAAAAAGGCATTTTCTGCATCCATGCTTAGCCCTGGCAGAACGTTGCTGTGACTAAAGCAAGATGACATGCTTTCAGAATGCACATCATATGTAAAAAAGTAATTAAAATTTTGTTTGAAATTTGTTGCAGGATGCATCATAATATTGGAACTTTTGCTAAATAACTACTTCTAAGCAAGTGTCAGAAACTAATTGACAAACAAAGACAATACAAAAGTAGAGGAAAAGCACTATGTATACATATATATGTGTTATATTAGTTCCTCACAATGTTGCAAATGGTAATCTTCACAATGCCAAATATCTAATTACTCTCTAAAATACGAGTAATTCTTACTTACTCGAAATTGGCCTAAATTATTCGGAATCAGCCGATATGTTTGGGTTCCCAACAGCTTGGAAGAGCGTGTGGGAAATGAACAAAAATGCAGTTATAAGTTCAGCTGCAGTATTAGAGGCTGGTGTCTCAGGAGCAGAGGATGGTTTGGCAAACTAAGAAATTGGTCCAATTTGTCATTTTTGATGTATTTATATGTACGAACTTGCATGATGCAGCAGCGTGCCCTGGACAGAGGTCACCATGCAAAATCTATAAATCATAACCGATTTCTGAATTTCTCGCTTGAAAAATTTCAATTCTTGAATTTGATATTTTTCCTTTTCGCATTAATGCGGATATTTGTCGCAACGGACGAATTATGAAAATAATTTTGCAGCAGAATAATGCTTGTAAGCATAGACACTACGATTCTCTATAAAAGTTAAAACTGTTTCCTTCTGAAGAATGGCATGCGGTTCGGATGAATCTTATTCCAGCTCACCTCTTTCATCATTTGACGCTATGTCAGAGAATTTTATCGAAGAAAGAATATCCCAAATCGATAAAAGCTTACGAGAACTAGAGGAGGAAAAAAATAAATTGCTATCGGAACTTAGTTCTCGGCGGTAATAAATATTATCTTCCTTTTCAGTATTATACCATCGTTGTTTCTATTGTGCAATATTTTTGAGCTTTTCTCTTTTTCTTATTTTAGAAAAAGTAACTTATTTCGAAGGCCGCCGCGAAATCCATCATGCCAGGAAGTCATAAATTTGGTTTCACCTGCTATCAAATGTCCAGTCCCTAAAGAGTCGCTGGACATCGAGCATTCAATTATAATTCCGGGTTTTGACTTGACCAGTGAATCTTACGGTGCAAACATTAAAGAACAAAACTGTAATGTACCATCAAAAAATCCCACTTCAACATTAACAGATGTAAACAAGCAATATATTAATGAAGCGTTCAGCTGTTCAGTGATAAAAACCACACCCAAGCCCAAGAAAAGAAAAAGAGAAGTAACTGTGCTCGAGAAACCTCCTGCTGATGATTTAATTGGAACGAACAACAAGCCAGATATACCAGATGATCTATCTGTAAAAGGACATTGCAGTGAAATGCCAGACTATACTAATATGTCAGAGTATATGCTTGGGAAACAAATGCAAAACTACGGTTTAAAAAAGCTGCCTTCTGCAAAGGCGATGGCTTCAAAGCTAACTGATATATGGTGATCTTACTTACAAATTATGTGCTTATTCGGTTGTGAAGTTCCAATCTTTTAAATCATTAATGCGGTTGAAATTGCTAATAATAAAATAATAGTGCCATGAAAGCATAAAACATCCCGAAATTTTCTCAAGGTCCTTGCTAAATATTTTTTCTACATATATTTAAGAAGTTACAGCATTCAGAACTTACCATATTTTGCGTTCTATTTATTGTCTAATAAAAATAAATTGATAACCTTAGATGGAGTGGACAAAGTATAAAACTCTGCTTTTTTTAACAAAATAGAAGTTTTTGCACTTGATTGCTTTATTGTATATCATAATTTGACAAGAGAATCCTAGAGAAGGTGTCGCTAAGTTTAATTCACATTAATTTGAAAACCAACCCTTTTCTAATTTGGAATCTTTTCTCAACTATGAGTTTTTATATGAGTTATTTTGTTGTCTATAGAGCAATTTAAAAACATGTGTCATAAACTGATATGGTCATAGCCTGTTATGATTCAATATCCGTTGCAAAGTTGAATTATTTTATCGACCATATGCTGCTTAAGTTCCTTTCCCCCTCTCTTACTTTATTTTATCTCGCCAGCTCTGGCTTTATCCTATTTCTGTACCAGCTTTTATTTACTTGTATTTGCCATGTTTGTTGTCCAAAGAGCAATTTTTGTATTTTTACAGTCATTATATTACTAGGTTAGAGAGAACATTTTTTTTTAAAACTTGGTCATTTATTCAATCTCATTTTTACATTAACGTGCTTCATAGGCGAATTCTAAATAGTTCAGGTGGAAATGGCGCAACTACAGTTGTACCACCTGCTACTGTAGTTCAGGTCCCTTTGGATAAAGGTCAGTAATCCTTTAAATTTTTTTGAAAGATTAGATTATTAATACTGTTTATTTTATGTACATATGGTTATAAAATACTAGCTACCGCAGTAATATATTTTGTGATTCTTTTAGGTATTGCCAAGCCAAAACTAGTAAAAAGACCTAGAAAAACTAAATTAACCGAGGAAGAAAACAATTGTAAGTGCACCTATAAATTTGATTTTCAAATAATTTAGAAAATAGATTTTTTAATCTTATTTAAAGACTGATTAAGTAAAAGTATTTGTACAGTTTTTGGTATTTTTTTCTCTTTTCTACACTTTAAAAGAATCAGTGCTTACAAAATATTTGAGTAGGCGACGTATTCGTGACGCATAAAAGTATGTTAGGAAGGCTATCATTTGGAATCAATACAATCTAATTATGCTTTACAGACCATAATTTTTTCTTCTGTTCAATTTTTTTGCCGCATAGAGTTTAACCTTAGCCAATCATATGGAAATGATGCACAGAACAAATCAATTTTAAATGTGATTTATCAAGTGGTTCTGCAATATCTGCATTTATAATTGGACACTTTAAGGTATAAATGTGATGCAACTTGAAGTTATCACTCGAAGGGCATAAAATTGACTGTTCCAAATGCAGTTCAGCTAGAAAATAATCCGTAGCAAATGTATAAATAATATAGCCGAATATGATATAGATTATGTTATCCATGACAGAGTGACCAATAAAATTAGTCAAGTATTAAAATGTTTAGCTTTCTATGCTTTACTTTTTTTCGTTTTTAACTCGATTTTGCTACATGTATAAGCTGAATTGGATATGAAGATTCGGGATGCGATTAAAGCTGATGTGAAATTACATGAAATGCTGTTAAGTTTTCAGGTGCAAATTTTTAAAATTATGTTCATATACTCATATTTTGCACTTTTTGATTATGTAATGTAATTTTATGCTGAAATCATGCTTCTATTCAGTGTATTGCAATTATACAACTCTTTTGGCGCATGTATTTTTATTTATGTAAGATTGAAAAATTAGTGATTTGTACACTAATTTTCTTCTCTGTAATTTTAGAGGATTTGATTGGTAGGGAATCTTTCTCATACTATCTGTGTATTTGTGAGTTTATTTAAAAAAATTTTTTGCCGATACATCTGTTTATTTCCCATATTAGCATCATACTCTGCAGTGGATAAAGTCCAATGAATTGATAAATATGTCTTTAAGCAAACTTGAACTTATGTACATTATAAATTATGCTGTATTCTTTTATATTCCAAATATAGGCAGTTTCATTCAGCCGTATTTTAAATGCTGTTGCGGCTTCAGGAGTGAAGTGCACTGATAAGTATTTGTTAAGACTTCTTGATACTGATGGCGTCACCTTTGTGAATGGTAGGGTGAGGTCTGTAAATCAAGGAAATTAGGCTCCTTCAAGACCTCCTTGTTAAAGGCAAACAATTTATCCGAGAATTTGGTAGGGCTCAAATTTGTACCAGAGACTGTATATATGAAATCATGAGAAGGAATGAGGAGTAAATGAACTGACTCCATTTCCAGATACAGTTTTGCTATTTTTATAAACAAATTTATTTTTAATTATTTTTATTAGTCCATAGCTCATTAGCAATGTCTAGTTCATTATTTTTATGAAATAGCTTTAGCGTAGGCGATTATTTCGAATGTAAAAAGTGACATATAGGCAGTGATTGATGTAACTTATCATCAGCAGTGCTAGGCACGAAGAGCTAAATCGAAATAGTTATGATTAAAATTTTCTTTTGTTCGATTAATTTTAGTATTGAATGTTTTCCCCTACTCTACTTCTGGGTGATGATAATCAATTAATGAATTCATGCAATGCAAGATGTTATTCATATCTTTGGGATTAGAATTTTTAATATGCTGGAAATTTCAACATCACAAATGACCAAAGGAAGTATTATCCTGGCCACTATATTGCAGCTTTGCCAAGAGACAGTGGGTGTTGCATCACTGTTTTATGTAAGTTTTTCAATACATCACTCAGGATAAAAGATTTTAAAGGGCAATAAAGGGGAAGAGTCATCTGCGTTCTTTTGCTAAAGGGCTAGAGATTAGAATAATTATAAATGGTTGAAAATTATTATCCTTTTCGACACTAAAAAAAGTCCACCATAGAAATATTTTTCATTGTACGAATGGTTTTAACCTCATCCTGCTTCACTGTTGCGATAGCATTCACCAACAGCATTGAGAACATCAAAAGTAAAAAACTCTGGCAATATGTAAAGCATTTTTATTCAGCATTATTCTTTGCTTCCTACTTCGTTCATAGTAGATTTATAGGAATACTAGCGGTGCCAAACTGGATTTAAATAGAATTAAGTAAATTATACTCGAGTAGATTTGTGGATTCCTAGTTTACTCTCACAAACAATTATTAGCACATACACGGAAAAAATTAAGATTTTTGAAAGTAGCCGTATTCATTAACAATACACGGCATCAGCATTAGTTGATACGACAGAATGAACAGGCTATTTTCTTCAAAGTGTTTTACCTACTCCCGAAAGGCGTCTCATGCGGGAAGCTGGTATACAGATGATGGTGATGAACTTTCACAAGAACTTGACAGCTGGCTTGAACAAGTACAAGTTACTCCGCCTATAAGCACTGGAACTGCTAACGGTCCTGGAGAATCATCTGTTCCATTCGTCCGTGCTGTAATAGCTCCTCATGCTGGATACAGCTATAGCGGATCGACGGCAGCACATGCTTATGCTCACCTTAATCCGATCAACACTAAGGTTCGTCCAAGTCAATTTTTGAACGCGTAGAGTTAAACTGTTTAGAATCAACAATTTTTGAAATGTTACTGTAAATTGGATTTATTTCATTTAATTTGAACATTTGGTAAGACCTAACTCGGTGAACTTGAAATGAATAACTCGTAAAAGCGACTAGTTTGGCAAGTTCAATGCATTTTGAACCGCGATGTATAGCCCAAGTTCTATAGAAATCCATGTACCTAATCGGATTGAAAATTTTCTTGCAATGTATAAACATTTTTTGCACTTATGAAGGTTGCGTGGTTTTATCTTAATCTCTTAATGATAATGAAATCTGGTTTTGCCAGTTTCATATGTTGGTGGTTAGTATAGTATTTGTCTATTAGTACAGGCAAGATTTTCTTAGGGCCTTGGTTTTTCTTCAGCACGATTCCAGTCTGACTTGATATTAAAATGAAAATAAGATAAATACTTGCTGACCGGCATTAGCGAATATCAGTTTTTCTATATCCTTCAATTTTTCATTGAAAGAGCTTTATATTTCCTTCTATGGTTAGCGAATTTTTGTGCTTGGACCCAGCCACCATGTCTATATGAATGGATGTGCCATTTCTGTTGCAGCTCAACTAGAAACTCCTTTAGGCGACCTACACATTGACAGAAAAGTTACAGAAGAACTCTTGCGATCTGGAAAATTTCAACCGATGTCACAGGATATTGATGAAGATGAACACAGGCAATTGAGATCCAAATTTGTTTTACATCTATAGTCTAAAATGCCCCCTCCCCCCACGAAATAAGTTCATAAGGATATTAAATAATTTTTTTTATCTTCTACTGCTGAATGCATTCTCAATATGCAGAGATAGCGCACAGTTGTTCTGAAACTACTACAACTTCATTTTTTGTATTTGCGGTTAAAAACATATCCTGTAGGATGAAGCTAGGTGGATTCAAAAAATTCAATGAGTCATGTATTGAAAAAATTATTTGGTTGAAAATGTGAAAAATTGATTCCTGAATTATAAATTTTATTCTTTTCTCATGTGTTCTAGTCATTAGTCCAACAATGTGCATAAGAAATTGTATGTATGTATGAAATTTGAATTAACTTGCTGAATTTTTTTGAACTTTCATTATTTCAAAAGGTAGTTTATATGATATGCATTATTTCCTTGCAGTATTGAAATGCATCTTCCTTATATCAAACGTCGTATGGGAGTTCGACCTTGTACTGTAGTTGCCATCATGGTTGGGTCTACTAGTGAAGAAGCTGATGAGGAGTATGGTACATTGTTAGCTCCGTATTTAGCTGACCCAACAAGCTTCTTTATTATCAGCTCAGATTTCTGCCATTGGGGAGCACGCTTTAGATATCAGGTGGATTCTTAAGCGGTAAATTTCGGATATAAAGAATATGTCTGGACCACCGAACTAATTCTTTATATCCGACAATATGAAAGACCTAGAAGTAATTTTAATTTTCTCATTTATTTGTTATAAGGAAATATTCATTAAAGGCAAAATTTTTATTTCCAAAGTTTACTGAACGTATGTAATTATCTTAAATGTTTCATTACAAATTTTGAAAGCTTCGCAATCTAGTGCAGATGAATATTATACTCTTGAAATTTTCGAGATATTGCACCAATATGATGCTCCTCAGAGCAGATATGCTTGGTGCTAAAATATCATTATACTGTCACAATATGAGCTACAAAATTTTTTAAAGGATTCATAAAATTCTCCACCACAGAAATAGTAAAAATGGTGGCATATTCACTTTAAAATCATTGAATTGTATAGTATTCTGTGCTGATTTCATGACAATATCTTTCAAAGTCGCACTGTGGAGATTCTCTTTTACTGTTTTTTAATCAAAATTTTACGCACAATCTCTTACTTCACTTACTAGGTTGATTAAGCAAAATATTTGATTTGTTATCGCGTCAAGTCATTTATCTTTTTCCCCTCTGATTATGAGATGAATTTGTATATTATGCTTTGCACATTGCAACAAGCAAGGTATATATGCATATCTCAAGTTGATATTTTAATTATTATGTGTACTTAAATTCAGAGTTTTATATTGCAGTGAAACTTTTAAAGGCATATTAAAGATTTGTGAAAGGAATCATAATGGATGCGACTGGCTAGTATATACCAAAGAATTTGCAGAATTCAGTTTTTTTGCGACATACATTGATTCAATGTTAAATGCACCTTATCTGGTAATTCCGCAATTTCTGTAGAATGAACTAGGACCCTTATCATAATGAGATTTATAAGAAAATTGATAAGGCAAAGATTTGTACTATGATAGAAAAATTCTATTGATAATTCTGATGAATTTGTTTTAAATTTTCACGAATCTAGCCGCATGATGCAGCTCGCGGTGAAGTTCACGAATATATTCGGTGGTTAGATCACGCCGGTATGGCCTTATTAGAGAGCCAAGATTTAGAGGGATTTTACGATTATCTACGCGAGCACTCCAATACAATATGTGGACGCCATCCGATATGTACGTTCCTGCATGCCGTGAGAAAAATGGACAATGGAAGAAAGTTGTCTCCATGGTCTGTACTATTTGTACATTATGCACAGAGCAGCGCATGCATGAACAAGCGCGATAGCAGCGTTAGCTATGCTTCTGCCGTTATATCGTGTTAGCTCGTTTGGCTGGAAATATGTACAGTTTTGGATGTATATGTCGAAAATAGTAGGTACTGTTACCATGTTGTCTTTGAATCTTACTGTTTAAATCTAGCAGCTTATTTGATGTGAAGTGGTAATAATGAAAATGCGAAAAAAAACTACTTTTCCAGCTCTTGCTCTTTATTTCAGTATGTTGAAAAAATAGAGACAGTAACAAACATGTAAACAAATGTTATAACTAATTTATAGCTTGAAAAGCAACATTTATCAGTTACCGACCTTTGATACAACTGGCAAGGATTACCAAAAATGGGAATGGTATCGTTTTGATCTTACTATTGCAATTGAAACTTGGTGGAATTGAAATGCAATTCATATCAGTGTATAGTTCTATTTGCAGCTTAGAATCTTACTGTATCCAATGCTTTACTCGTTACAATGCAAGAGAATTTTCAATCTAAACATTTACAATATGCTCTTCAATTTTACACAGATAAGTAAATTTTTATCCAAAACAAATAATACCGTAATCATTAGAATTAGTGAGTTCAAAAAATCTCAATATACCTATTTTAAGTTTGAGCAGTGGACCTATGCAAGACCAGTGTACAGATGGTACTCTGGTGCACCGTTTTTCATACTTGCACAACCGTGGCGCAACAACAAATTTTGCACCACTAGCAACAGGGTCGATATTATCCTTTTTCGATCAGCAGCAAAAATCTTTCACGAAAATGATTCTTTTTCAAATAATGAGATGTTGACCTTTGCAATTATCAGGCAGATTCTTAATTGCTCCACCGCGGTGCACCAAGGTGTACTACAAATATCTTGACATATGTTTTTTGTTGCAATATCAGTTCCTAAAAATTTATGTTCGTTAAAAACATCGTCAAAATTTCCACTACTATACATCTTCTAGAGCCACAATATGATAGTGTGAATTGTAGTATATTTTGTAAATATGTCTATGATTTTTGAATAAGTGAACAGAATCACTTGTGTTCTAAATTTCTTGTTTTGCTTGAGTGGTAATATTGCTTGCATATAACTGTAAAGACTCATCATACTTCATGTATTTATTCTATAAAATTTCAAAATCATCACCCATAGTATAGGGACAATCATTTTAACTTTAAAAAAAAATGTTTTCGAGAATTATTTTGCATGTCTAAATATTTGATATGAGGTGTCCCAAATAAAGAGCCAGCTAAAATAAAGGAAAACTATTTAAAGATTATCTAGGCATTTTTACGTTTGCTTGTATTTGACTATCATAAATCAATATTTTGTTATTACCTTAAAAAAATGCACCTGAAGAATATTATAAGTGAACATGGCTCTCCAATGCATATTACTATCATGCCAAGCGAAATCAATTTTCAACATCCAATTTTGCATTTAAGATCTTGGTACAGCAAAGTTCTCAATAATGGCAGCTAAAACTACAATTTTAAAAGCATTCAAGCAGTTTTGAAGATATGTCTTTGAAAACATATTTCTTTAGTAAAGTTTTGAGACACTTTTGTTTGATACTTTTACCACTTACCAAACTTTATCGATGGACCATTATCACAAAATAGATTTCAGCATTTTTTGGCCACAAAATAGATCTTTTTTACCTGACTCCAAAATATTGTATAAATATCTGAGATTTTTCTATCCAAACATTCCCATTTATATTTTTTTTAGATTTTTGCAGCAGGTTACGTTAGCCCGTGCAATATTTCCTTGAAATGCTCTCACTATTCATCATCAATTCAAAAGAGTTCTGTGTCATATCCACAACCTTTGTCAGGTGGTGCAAAATTGATGAAATTTTTCGAAGCCAGAGATTGCTCGAAAAATTTCACGCATGCTGGAGACGAAAATCAATGCTCAGTAGTATGTTGCAATTGTCGAGAGTTGCCAATGAAATGTATGATTTAAATGTGAAATGTAAAAAGAGATTTTGATATATTGATGAATGAAATGAACAGTCAATCAGCTTGGCCCATCAAAGATGATTTGTCACATATAGTTAAGGATAGTGCCAGCACCACTGTTATTTCTAGCCAGGTTCTTTAAGGAGAGTGATCTGATTTATATTTTGAGTTGTATTAATTATCAAAGCGAACCGTAGATACTATGTTTCAGTATTTCCTTTTGTACCGCAGTGCAACAAAATTTTTTTTTAAATCCAACTGTTACTTGAAAGTGCACTCTATCCGTGGCCTCAACAAATCTTTTCTCTAGAAGCACATTCTTATCTCGACTATGGCTCGAATCTACGTTGGGAACCTGCCGATGGACATGCGGGATAAGGATGTCGAAGATATCTTTTATAAGTATGGTCGAATAAGAGATGTTGATCTTAAAACACCCCTTCGTCCTCCCGCTTTCGCATTCGTCGCCTTCGAGAACTTACGAGACGCTGAGGATGCTGTTCGAGGTCGTGATGGTTACGATTATGAAGGTAGTAGATTACGGGTTGAGCTTGCGAGAAGCGGCCGAGATAGAGGCCGTGGCGGTTTCCATCAAGGTGGCGGTGGCGGTGGATTTCGAGGTATTAAATAGATTCAATTATTTGATTTTAATTTATTTACTTCATTGTTTCAACTGTTTCTCTATTATATTTTTTAGGTCCTCCCCCGAATGCAAGAACTTCGGAGCATCGAGTTATAATAACAGGTCTCCCGCCCAGTGCAAGCTGGCAGGATCTCAAGGATCATATGCGAAAAGCTGGTGATGTTATATATGCTGATGTGGATCATCGTGGGGGCGGTATTGTTCACTATTCATCTCGGTAATTTTCTGTCGACTTACTCAATTATCATCGCCACTTTCACTTAGTATAATATGGGCCTTTGTTTTTAAATATCTGTGCATTCAATGCCTAAAGGATTATTACATCATGACTGTCTTTTATGAAAATAGGAGTGACATGGACTACGCCCTACGGAAACTGGATGAATCTGAATTCCGTAATCCTTTTGATCGTAGTACCATCAGAGTTCTTCCTCCTCGTGGTCCTTCCCGAAGAGATAGCCGATCTCCACGTCGTCGTAAGCGCTATAGTAGCAGCAGATCTCGAAGTCGTTCCCCTGATCGGCGCAAACGTTCGTCTCGATCATATAGTCGATCAAGCCGATCATCTTCCCGCAGCCGATCCCGAACCCCTAACGTTGCCCCAGAGAAAAGAGGGTCAGATGCAAGTGCAAGCCGAGACCGAATGGACGATACAGTTGATGCAAACGGTAGTCACGAGAAAGAAATAAAGGAGGACCGTTCACCTTATGATGATAAGTAGAGCACATTAAAGCTGCAGCCCTGAGCTCAGGTTGAAATTGAGATTGGTAATCCTGCACTTGAATCTTCTAAGTGCATAGTTATTCCAGGATTGATTGAGATTTTCGTTCAATCAGTCATTCATATTTTTATAATTTCAATTATGGATTTGGGGTGGGTCACTGATGTGTTTTGGGACTTTAGGTTTGAACTTTTCGCACTCAAAGCACAGTTGAAGTTTGGTGCTAATTTTCTTATGTTTTTGTCATTACGCGCAGCCAATGCTTGTATTTCTAAACTAGTTATATGTTTATGCCATTTAGTCATTTGGCGGCTAGCACAATGAGACAGCTTAAATATTTGGCTAAACGCTTGCTTATTAAAGTGGAATTGCGGAAAGGAAGTGATTGATATTCCTTGCTTATGCTATCTTTGCTCACGGAGCAGCGTAGCTTAATATTTAAATGATGGTGCCCTTTGGCGGCTTTGCCTAGCGCAGTATTATATGCAAGCGGGCAGCTGATTGAATGTAATATTAATGTTACTATGATGTCATGCAAAGATATCAGTGACAGCTATTAAATCTGCTGCATTATTAGTTTACTCAGCATAGTTTGTAGTGTTTGCCCATCCAGCCTAGTTAAGCTGAAGTTATTCTATTTGAATGGCAAATATATATTTTGTACATAGTTGCAGTGAGGACGTCAAAATTATATATTTGCCGGTTTAGTTGGAATTCTGTGTAAAAATACATAGATGTTTGATTTTTCAATAAGGGCTTTGAACTTACTTTTTCGACACAGTAATTTATTTTTGACCGATTTTTCATAGGGGACTGACCACTATCTGCCCTCCCCTAAGAAAAATTTCAAAACTTCGTAACGGATTTTATATACTGCGCAAGATGCAATACATGGGATAGAAAATAACTATTTTTTAGAAAATTCTCCATGATTGTTGAGCGCTTGATTAATCATGATCAATTCATAAAAAACGACTTTTTCACATTTTTATTGTACACAACTCACATATCAGCTAGCCATTTATTGTTGATTGCCCAGGTCATTAATGTCAATATGATTTTCTTCAACCTGCTGGGAGTGATATGATTAGAATCATCGACTGAAGAGAAATTAGATAATAATGGGCATTATGATCAACCAGATATTGAGAATATGCAAATTCATGAACCGATTCGATTTAATGCCTAGGCCAAAGTTAATTTTTCCTGTCATTTTTCCCGAACCAGAATTTCTCCTTTATTGCTGTAAGCTTCACTACAATCTCCAATACAAATTGAATATTATGTTATCTCGTGCTTATCCAATTTAGATGTTATTACCTAATGCTACTAGAGAGGTATATTAGTTCCTGTTAACTTCATGGAGATGAGACTGGAGCAATCCACTCAAAAACCAAAGGCATCCTTAAAGTAGGAGAGTAAGAGCAATTTACTGGCAAATTGAATTCAATTTTGTACTCTGCAGTTTAATTGTCTGGGCAGCTGCAATACCAGTCCATTGAGATGCATTTCGTTGGGTGGTGCAAGTAGCACCACTGAGAGTTCTCCAAGTCAGTGACAAAATGGATATATGCTTATTTACACCCATGTGCGTTTTTGTTGATCTTCATCAATTGGTTAGATGCATGGTGACCGAAAACCTAAGCTGCATATTCTAGGGATGATTTTTATAGTATATTCATGACACAAAGGAAAGATCAAAAATTTTCTGGAATCCAACAATGATGAGGTCATCTGGCTTTGCTTGACTATTAATAAGGAGAT
Source organism: Vaucheria bursata (assembly GCA_032358265.1). Lineage (NCBI taxonomy): Eukaryota > Xanthophyceae > Vaucheriales > Vaucheriaceae > Vaucheria > Vaucheria bursata. The sequence continues at coordinate 2,443 of JAULBW010004220.1, read as the reverse complement.
AATTGGATTTTCCAGAGATAAAAAGGGCTATATCCTTCTCGAGGTAACAAGAATGCATATCAAGTTATATCCATGCATCATAATCTTATGGGGTACACACCTGCATTATGTCTCGAGGTGTCCATACTACAATGACAAGTAGGCTTGGTACACTTATGGAGATAATTGGGAATCCTGGCAAATGTTTTAAAATGATTTAGAAGTCCTGGATGCATCTCATATGCCTAAATCTGGGATGGGAGTTTCTTGAATCCATACTGCAGCATGCGGTACTGAAATGCCTCATGGTCGATCCTGAGTACGTAAAGCTTCATTAGAAGAGAAAAAGGAGGCTTAAATAGATTGAACTTACTCTAATGATAGCAGTTTGTGATATGACTTTGTCCAATCATATAAAGAAAATTTATGATTTTGTCCATAAAATTTAGGGAGACAAACTTGTATGGTATTGCAGCAGAGAAATCAGGTGGATAGCACCCTTTGAACATGGTATTGTTAAAATTTTTGACAAGAGTCAGTGACTCAAAGTATGCATGCTCCTAGTAAAAATAGCTAGGATATTCCAAGACCATTAAGCAGTATTGGGAGAGAAGCTTGTACCTAACCTAACTAACAGCAATGAAACAAAAAATATGAACCAAGGATTTTTGATACTGTAGCAAACTGGAAAGCTACCACTTAATTTCTGGTCAAGGACATGCACAGAGTATGCGGGTTGTTTTGCATGTGCTAATTTGTCTGCAAAGGAGCATTATCCATAACCAATAATCATGAATGAATTTCTCAACCTGCAGACATTTTAGCATCCAGAAATTATTATATAAATGTTCTAAGACCTATTAAGACCCCAAGAAAAGTTATGCCATCACTCGTATTTGTTACATCTCTTACACAAACTCAGTTAAGCTTGGAAAATCTAATTGTCGCTATAGTTTACATTTTGATAAGTTTATCTGCAGACCATGTTGAACTCCTGACCTTTGTAGCATATACAAGGTGGAGAACATTTGAAGAGCTATGATTGACTACAACATCAACTATATATTATATATTTAACTTGAGATTTGGTATCTATATCTTTATCTACTCAATAAATGTGTTGAGCACTAAATTAAATTGTAAATATCTTGAATTTCTTGGTGAACTTCCAATAAACTGTAAATACTAGACGTTCCATGAAAAAGGTTTGATTTTTAAGAACAGTCTGTATGGACCCACCTGTACAGTGAGAAAAATATGCACAAGCTAGAGACAAATGTCAATTTTTCGATTTAATAAGTGGTGGTATATTATTAAGTATAGTAGGCATACGTCAAACTGCATAAATAGTTACTTCAGATGCTCCGAGTTGATATGCCAACATGAAAGAATCCAAAATGAAACGGCAAATCTTGTTATGACTAGCAATATTATTGTTATCTTCAACTTGAAACTAAAGTAACCATAGTTTCCAACAAGTCTGTTGGTTTTAAGAAATTAAATATCCATTTGGCAACAATATTTTAACATGCATGACTGAAAGCAAGAAAAAATTCAAATTTACTCAATCTACAAATGAAGTTTGAGTACATCCTTGCAGTCCATACAAAAATAACTAATGTTTTGCAGCATGTTAAAAGTTCATTTGGAGGTTTTCACAGGAGTTTAATTTGAAATCCACAATATGTCTTAAGATATAATATACATCAAAGTTGATCGAGTACCTCAGCTCAGTCATTGGTCATGTAAATGGATTGCTTTCATGAAGAAAGAAATCTAATTTTAGTTGCTGCTGCTGACGGTATATTCTATAACTCTCTGAATCTTGATCAAATTAAAGAGTCTGCCTCAAAACCATGAATTTTTCTCTAAATCTACACATTTCTTATTTTTATTTTACACATATTTCAAAGGAGACTCAATTTATAGAAAAAATCACTCCGTTAGACATGCTCAGGATTTGAACTAATTGTTTACAGGTAAAAAAACTTAGCAACTCTGTACTTCAGTACAAATTGAATAAAAAGGCTTGTAAACTAAATGTTTATGCTAGTAAATTCACAATAAAAAACCTTACTTCAAGGTATTCTATGAGATAAATATATGGCAACTTTTCATCTGTAAAGGTTTTAAAATAGCTTTACAGTGAATGTATGGTGTGAGGTGCTAAAATTTTGTTGTATTTATTGGTTCTCTTTTGAAATCTTTGAGAAACAGTCTAGACTGGAATCTTTTTAGCTGGACATGACGTAGATTGCTGTCTTATTATTGATAAAGTTTACTTTTTTAGACATTAATTTACTTGAAATAACCACTCCAGAATTTGCAACTATTTGTTAGGAATTAACCTCTAAGAGAGTTAATTCTATTCTGTAGCTGCGGTACGCTTCTCCTAATGCTATGTTGAAGCTTCAGTTCTGACTATGAGAACAAGTTCCAGTTTAGATTATGAGAACAAGTTTCA
>JAULBW010004210.1:0-21028 GCA_032358265.1 Vaucheria bursata | reverse complement strand
CTTATTCTAGATGACTCTCCACAAATCAGCGAATGGGAATGAGGCTAGTCATCAAGTTCAAGCTGGTCATCAATTATCCTTTTATATATTTCATCTCCCTGTTTTCTTGTCATTAGTGGAAACACACAAATATATACACATAAGTCAACAAACTTATATTTCATTATTTCGCTTGTTCCTTCTATTGCTGAAATCCATCTTCCTTCTTCCAATCTTGTTTCTTGACCCTTTTCCCTTTTCTTAACAAGTCTTGACAATATTATTCTACTCCGCTCTATCTTCTGTCATAATACTTTAATTGCTGCCTTCAACTACTTGGATATTATTCCAGGATAATCATCAATCTTGCAATCCAGCTTTTTCTGGCTTCAATATCAATTACTCCGCTTTACTCCGCTTTACTCTGCTTTATTTCCGCCGAAGATAATTTCTCAGAACTACTTAAATTATTCTGGAATTGTCACAAGCTTACCTGTGGAAATTAATATGCTTATTTATGGAGTAAAAGATGCAGCGAGATTCACCGGAGAGACAGTTTCAAGGGCACTTCAAGAGGGTATACTGCAGGAGCTAGCGGGAACATGTTTATTTGTTCAGTCTTGTGTTTATGTTCACTCTTCTAAGTTTAATAAAACTTTTATATCTTTATTAAATCTTTTCTTTGCTTTTTGCTGTTTGCCTGCCCTCTGCTGTACATTGGACTTTGCCCACTTTAGGTACCTCTTAATATATTATATTATTGTATTGTCTCCTTCATCCTTCCAACATCAAGTACCCATTTAGAAATTTTGTGGTCAAATTTTTTCAAAGCACAAATTTCTCAAGATACACTACTCTATCTTAGCTTTTATTGAGGTGTAGAATACTATTTAATAAAGTTACCAATATGTTGACAAGCAGATCCCTCTACAAATCCCAGATTTAGATTATATAATGTGCTCAACTTACATATTTGATAAAACTGATAGTTGATAAGAATTTACCTAAGAATACCTTTGAAAATGAAATTAAAAAACAAAAGTACATTATAATAGTTATTGCATAAGTATTACGGCTAAATAAATCTAAATATCAGCTAAAACTCTCTACCTAGTGGCAATGTAGTGTTGTGGTAGCAAAATTGACAAATTGCACATATGGTAAAGACCAGATTACTTGTCTTACTTACTATCATTGATATTATAAAGCTAGATATTACATCTGAAAATACAATTAAAAGCTTTCAATTTGAAAAAATTAGTTAAATTATGTGACAGGTCAATATTCTTTTGTTGAACTTTTCTGCACTGAGAAAAGTAATTTTTCAGTGTTTGCATTACAAATTATTGGGTGCTTGTCTTGCTCAATCTTGCCATATGGCTGTTAGGAACTAACTCCCTTAGGGATTGATTCTATTTTTATAGCTGCGGTCAGTTTTCATTTATGACATTCCAAGTAAATTAGCTGCATAGATGCCAGTAGGGTTATATATTTTGTTGTGTTGATGAAACTAGCTCACTTCTATCAACACAATTAGTGCATGATAAATGTATGCATTTTTATTTCAGTTTCTTGTGCATAGTTGCATTTCATGTTTCTAACAATGGTTAAAACTTTAACACTAATGTGTACTTTATTCTATCTTGTCTGGTTTAGTATCTTGAACGCCAATACAGCTACTGATGCTCTAAAACATGCAAGTGACAAAAAAGATTCTGCACTGTTGGAGTTTGATACTCCGCATTATAAATAGCAGTGCAGTCAGTTCTAGTAGTTCTAAAGTTATTAACTGATTCCATATGTTTTTAGAGTATTTGACTGCCTATTTGCATAAGTATCTGTATAGCAGATACTTTTGAATTCTTTCCGATTATTCATAGTGAATCAAGTATTCTCATTTAGATAATTTATCAGACCTTCTTTCTATTGTGTGGAACATTTAGTTGCTTCTCATTTTGCTACATTTTTGGTGGCTTAGAAAGAAATGTTAAGGTTGAGAGCTTTAGTTAAGTGTTTATCATTTTATTTACTGGTTTTCCCAGTTATGTCACTTTTTACTTAGATAATTAGATCTCATTTGGAACAGATATGCAACATATTTTGTTAGAATCTATCATTAATTAAAAAATAAAATATAATAGCATATTGCCATTGCAAATAAAAATACACAATGATCACATTGGAAAAATAAATGTATGCAATGAGAGTAATGTAATAGTCCACTCTTAAGGTTGATTATGCATACCAGATGAAACGTATACTCTGAAGTGCTTTTGTTATTCTGCTATAGCTTACTTCTGATAAATATCCTTGAGCAGATAAAAAAACGCTAGCATTTTTTGCTTTTTCTAAATTGAAATACATGGAAGAAAAAGGAAATTATTGATTTGAGAGTTTCATAAGGCTTATTAGATGTATCACTGGATAAAACACGAGATTTTCAAAATTTTAAGGTAATTAGAATCTAGAATAGTTATTCCAATTGGGTACGGACACCGATTTTTTATTTAATTCAATAAATCAACAGATAAATAGCTCAAGGGGGCCCATATTACATCGCGAACTTCAAATATATTTTGATTCTACTTTATCTTTTCGAATTTTTGAATATTTTATTTTGGATCTTTATGTTGAGCTGGTGAAGATATCATATTTCCAAATAAGTAAACATGACTGAACAATATAGGTATTATTTCCGTGTAACATGATTGTCTCCACCTAGTTTCTGGTTAAGTTTACGAACCTTAGACCATCGCTACCAAATATTTCCTTTCATCAGTAAGTCTATTGCGTCGGAAAAAGAGAAATTCGGCCATTTCCGAACTTCAAATGATTGCAGATAAAGAGAGAGATTCAAAAGCTGAATCATTTATTGGTTCAGCATCGTTCATTAAAGTTGGAAAGGCATTGTCTAATAAAAGTTTTGAAGAGAATAGTTCGTCCTCTAATAGCACCGTTGAAAGTAGTTCATATATAACTATGATCGGAGATGACTTGATTTCAAATGGAACGCATGCTGATCATTTCTCTCTTAGCTCCAATTCAAATGATCTCAGTAATATGCATGGTGCTACTGAAGTTTACGGCTCGATTAGTGGTACCAACTCATTGTTCAGTCCTCTTAGCGAGATCGCTGGTCTTCCACGAACCTCATCGTCCATAATTGGCGAATTAGACGAATTTATTCCTCGGGAAGCTTTTGATATATCTGATGAAGTCTCAGGTATCTTTCATGTCATGCATTATTTGATGCTTTTTTTATATAATTCAACCGTGTATACTTACAGAATCTGAAGAAGCCTGGGTCGATGTTGAGCCCTGGGAAAAGCTTGATGATGAAGTTTCCCCGCCTCGTAAATCGAAGATGGTCAATATCATTCCCACTCGTGAATTTTGTATCTTGTGGGTGACTTTTTTCTGTCTCCTTGTGCTTGCTGCTGCTTCCACATTCGTTTTTAACTTTAAAGAGACTCTTGCAAGCCGCAATAGAGCATTTGAAACTGCGGCCGATTATTCTTCTTCAATATCTATTGATTCATCAAGACTGACAGGAATATGGAGTTTGCCACGTTGTAAGATCTCTCTGAGTAGGACAACCGAAGTATCTCCATTTGTCCATATTAACGTTAGGCCTTCTTCTATTGTAAAGGTACGAGATTTCTTAGTTTCATGTACACTCCTCTTTGATTTATATTTTGTGTTCATTTTATTTTTACCTTTTAGCTTTTGCTTGAAAGCTTAATATTTCCAATTTCATTCATCCGATTTGCATCCCATAGATTATCAACTGAGGTTTTGATCTATTTCAATATTTCCTAGGACTCAATCGAGTTGGTTGATTCTTCTACGATTTCTCCTATTGCTCAGATATTTACTGAAGATGATATGGAAAGCAATATTCACGACGAATTCGGTTCAATTGATAAAACGGGAGATATTTTCAGAGATGCAGATTTTAGTGTTGATCCTGATGAGATAGATTTTCTTGAATGGCGTAGTCGATGTGATGGGAGGTAAATCTTTTTTTTGTATCAATACATAATTGGAATTTATTCCAATATCTCTGTTGTTATGGTATGATACTAGCCTCACCTCACACTAGGAAATTGCTGATTGTTTCTCCTCTTATATATATTGTTTCTTCTCTGTTATCTTTAGCCCTCCTCAGCAACGTGTCTTGCGTTGCGATGCATATGGACTCTGCTCGAGAATTTTTGAGACAAGGTATCGTGGACCGGGATACTTGGACTACGAGCCATGCCCTTCTCCCTTGCTTCCACGTGTCAAACTGGCGATAGCCTCTGCAGCTAATACTCTTCGTAGAAGCTACCGGCATGCTGACCAAGATTGGGACTTTTACCCGCCTATGTACCCATTGAAATCTACCCTCAACAGAGTGAAGGGAGGGCTGAAATTATGTTTCCTTAATGGATGCAGAGAGGAAATTAAAAATACTCAAAGTAGTGCAAATGCTAATGAGGTGTTTGATGATCAAGAATATGTCTTTGAAGGTATAGAGATTTCTAGTTCTAAGGATGAACTACTCATCCAGACTCTAGCCGCAGATACAATTTTGAGCTCTGATTCCGAAAAACATGATGAAATTCTACAGGAAAACTTGAATCGAAATTTTGAGAAATTACCATTTCTGCCAATCTCTGACAAAGATACATTATTGAAGTGCAACGAAGAATTAAACGACCAAAATTGTTCTTTCTATGACATGGTAACTGCTCTGCTTGGAGCTTTATTTGGTGCTAGTATTGTCTGTCTAAAACCGTATCTATTGGTAGCTTCATCGCGAAGTTCAAGAAAAATTTGTAAATTGCTCAGAGAAAGCTCTTCTATATTGTCTAAAGGCAAATGGGCATTAAATGAAAAAGTGGGGTCAGTTTTTCATTTCATTCATCAGTGGGGAATCTCTAAAAGAGATGAACTCAGCCTACTTATAAATAAAAACTGTTCTGAAAGGTCGTGATCTAAGGTTATGATTGTATCTGGTACAGGCTTAGTGCGTAAAATCAATGTATAGGATGGTGATTTACGATGAAATGTTACCATGACGCAAAAGCCGTGTATATTTGAAATGTGAAATGCTAATTTTTCAATGGGGATGGGAAGAGTTATAACTAACTAACAGGAGTCAACTGCAGCTTGGACCTGTCTAAGCACTGTCTAACATGTGCATACCTTTAGAGTGTTTGGGAGAAAATTTATAGTGCGGGGAATTGTATGTGCTGAAAAATGTACATGACATTGTATTATTTATTATTAACCTGCACATTTGCTTATTTATTGCTATTTACTACATACATATATCTTTTATACGAATCAAAGTTCGGCATGACAGAGCGAACTCATATTTTTAATTGTTCTTAAGCTGATAATTTTTTCAAGTCAAAATCTTGCATAGCTAAATCCTTCCTGTGATGGGACCCTGAACTTAAAATTTCAGTCTATACTACATCCAAAATACTTTATTTTTTTCTCAAGTTGAATTCCCTGAAAAAGTTACGGATTATTAATTTACTCCCTTGAGGTTCTGCTGCATCCAATTTATTGTGGCTACTGTATACCACAAAAATTACGGAATTCAAATTTTTTGCTGCATATAATTAAACATTTTGCAATGCAGCTGGACCTTAACTGATCATATGTACACATGAGATGCGCAACATCCAGTAATTTTGCAACTTCTTTGGTATGTATTAGGACTGTTTTACAATTTGCTCTGAATTCACACAAAACGCTACACTCTTTTCTAATTCGATTCCTACAAAAGATATTGTTACTTTTCCTTCATTCTCAATGAACTCAAGATTTCAATCAATATAAAGACTGAATTTATAATTTGTTCTAGAGTTCAATCCATGCATAAATTAAAATATCAGCAATGATATTTAATAGAAGTTAATGCTCTCCAATCTCTCTCCTTTGGCAATGTTTGGGCTTATATCTTTGATTATTCCCTTCTTTAGTGGCTGCTATAAGTTCATGCACTATGAATATCACAAAATTTAGTAATATCATAAACCAATAGCTAAAGTATGTTTATGGCTTGCTATGGGGCATTAAAGCATTTTTCCACCTATAATTCTAAGAGTAATGTGCTGCAAGAATCAACGATTACTTTTCAAATATATATCAGATCTTATGGTTAATTAGAGATTCACAACCATATTGTCATCTAGAAATAAACTTAAATGTAGTTATGTATATTTATTAGGTCAAATATTTTATCAATCTTTCACATACTGCATGCAACATATTTATAATTGGTATATTTATTAAATGGTACTATAAAATATATTGATGAGGTGACCAATTATTTATTGTGTCAGTAAGTTGTATGCTTCTAAGGAACATGATGCATACAAGATTGTTATTTTCATATTTCTTGGTTTATTTTGACTAGATCAATCTCAAGAGCTTCTTTTGAATCAAAAACATACTAAATTGGTTGCGTTTGATTTTTACATTGGCTCTAGCCAGATTGCTATATTTCTCTTTGTTTCAAATACTTTTTAGTTCTTACAGAGTTTATAGACCCTAATTTTAGAACTTGTAAAAATCAACATTAAACATTAAAATTTTGCGTCTTATTGCAAAAAAGTATTTTTTAGTCACCAAGAACAAAACTAATATCATATTCTTGTGAACTACATGGCTCAAAGTACAGGTAGAAGTTATTTTAGAATCACTTGATGCACTTTATGATATGATGGAGTTTTGACAGTAACTGGAGCAGTCATGTTGACTTATACACACTGTAAAATGTCTCCACGGTGACCCTTACAGAGCCTGCTCTTGCTTACCATCCAAGATTGTTATCCACAATTACCTGCCTTATTATTTGTACCATTTAAATATTTGAATACTTGCATCCATATTCAATTCAATGTAAAATTTTGAAACAAGCTATGTGTTAGGACCTGACCAGTTATAGTTGCGCGTACGTAACTGATGCATAGTTCATTTGTATTGACGATTCTTAAGGAATCGTACTAGAGATTCAAGTGTATATGTATATTATTTTGTAGTTTGGCAAATGCTGATTACATAAGTCCGCTATTAGCCAGTTGTTGATATTGCATTTTATTTTCGATGCTCAGTGCCAAAAACGTCTATAGTAAAGTACACATTTCCTTGCTCAATCTCTTGTTGCCTGATTATCTAGTATTATTCCCTTGTCTTTGTTTCGCATTGGATAAGCCTTTGCAAGTTTCTAACTGTTAATTCTATTTCTTGTCTTTGCCTGGCGTGTGCTTGGCATTATGCACGATTATACAATTTTATTCCTATTGATCATTTAGCAAATTTTTGGCATTCTCGAAGTATTGTTCATTTTATCTGTACCCCCATCAATTACCAAATACCAATATATTCAGATCAACTATGCTTGAAGAGCATTCCCTCAATTTGTGAAATAACAGTGCACAACACAGTCTTTGAACTTGGATAATATAATTGAACAAATGTAACTGTTCGATGTGAACCTTACCTGCGTTTAATATTCAATATATGACTTATCGATGACTAATTGGTGCATATCTTTATATTACACTGTCTCTCAAAATAGTTAAGCTGCACCTATAGAACTGTTTAAAATGAAACTGATAAAAACAGTGCTTTAAGCATTTCAAACATGCTTCAAAGCTAATTTTTTTCGTTCATGTTTTTTATTTGTTGGTGACTACTTGTTTATTTAGCTCGAAAGTTTCTGCATCTACAGTGAACCTCCTAGGTTGGTCAATTCCATGTCAATTTCTTTTTGATGGAAATGCATGATGAGCTGAAAGCATCATGTTTAAAACATAGGTTTAAAATAAAAATTCTATTGTAGTAGCTTCCTACCAGGTGTGGTGCACTGATTTATTCCACAGCGCTTGGCCAACCATGAACTCCACCAATTTAAGACCCCCGATTAGTTTTCGGAAGACATGGAACCGTTTCATCATTTACATTATTCACCGTTTCATTACTTGCATTAATGAATGAAGAACGCATACTTTTGATTATATCATGGCCTTTACTCAAGGAGATTAAATTCAAATTGAAAAAAAAGTTTCTATCTCTTTATAAGTTCAGAAGCGAGAGGGAATGAGTTCTTGTCGGAAACAACGTAAAACTGCAAACGATTTCACACTTTCATCTCTTGAACCAATTGCTTCAACATCAACAGCGATAGAACAACTTGACCGAAGATTCCAAAATGCTGGTGAAGCACTAAAGCGCTGGAAAAAGAAACATGAAATTGAAGTGGCTACCAATAAAGAGTTAGAAAAACGCATAAAGTCCTGGAAATCTGCGTATCGTAGAGAAAAGGCCCGAGCCGATGCCGCCTGTGCAGCGCTAAAGAATGCCGAACAACATTTCAAAAATCATATACTGACATTAGAAAATGCATTGTTTATGAAAATAAAGCATTTAAAAAGCCTCTTGGAAGCTCTAGAACATGAAGCATCACAAAAGGAACAATTATACAATTCGAACATTTATTGCTTACAAGAATCATTACGGGAGGCTGAATCGAAATTGAAAGATGAGAGAGATGGACATTTGGTTCCTTTCAATATGAGCAATACGGTTAACATCGAGCAATTGCCTTCCATGAAAACAGATAAAGCGCATAAAGCTCCATTTTCCGGTCATGAAATCCAGTCTTCTTCTGCAGACAAATGTGTGATAGTCACACTTGAAGAGTGCAAGTATCCAGACATCAATTTAGACTCTAGTATAGTTTTTACCACTGTCACCAAGAATTTATACAGTACAGATAGCTGCAATGAAAGTGATTTTGCAGCAAACAGCTTCGACAATGTTGACAACAAATTGGCTATCATTACGGACAGCTTCGTTGGAAACATTGAAAGAGAAAATTTGATTACCAATCCAAGCACTCTGTCTTCTACACAATACTGTGAGGAAAATACTCTTTTGGCTGCATCCTCTCATTACTACAGGCAATTTTTAAAATCTCAATTAAACATATTCTTACACATATATCTAAAGTCAATTTCTTCAATTTATATTTTGTTTACTGCCTCTCTTTAATCTTCATCTTGGTCACAAAGGAGCTATAACCAGTATTGCAGTGTATGGGTTTGAATTTGTATTTCAACAACATTATGATCTATGTATTAAGTACTGATTGACTTCTACTGCATAGTTTTGTAATTTTTTATTGTGCGTTCATAATGAAAAAGAAGGAAATATAACTTTTATAAATTTTGAATTGATGTGGAAAAGTTAATTTATCTCATAGCTCATCTGTGACTAGTGAAGCTGATAATAATTCTGATAGTTCTGATAGCTCCGATAGCTCCAAAAAAGTACCATGCAGCTCTAATATTCAAAGAATTCAAGAGCTATATAATTCAGCATTAATGTCAGGAACAGACACCAGGTGAGTTTTTTGTCTCTATACCATACATTTTTATGAAAAATTGAAACTGATTAAATAAATGATAGTTTCATTATTTTTTCATGATGACACATCAGAAGCAATTATTTTCTTTCTAGCTCGGAATCTAGTAAGTGCGAGTCACCAATATCATATGACGAATCATCATACGAAGATTGCAGTTTTAAAATTGAATCTGATGACAGTGGAATTGATATTGAAAATAATTTCAATTCCAAGTATGCAAGTACAGATAGAGATATTCCAATGTTTGATAGCTTCTTAATAATTGGTATTCCAGATCATTGGGACTTGAGGTGTATAATATTATTTTGTTTGAATAAAATTTGCTTGAATCTAATGAAAGTATACGTTTTCAGTGGAGTTCCATGTGAAAGTTCATCAACCTCTCTGGATTCTGATGAAGATGATGATAATTATGATGAGGATACATACGATGACATAAGCTGCCTTTCAGAGCAAGAGTATGACTCGAATTCTTTCCCCCCTGTGTCTGCTAGTCCTGCACGTAAAATTGCAGCTCGAATGAATAAGCTAAAGGACCAAATAGGGTCAAAAACAGCCCGATTTCTGAATAAAAAGACTCCTTCTATAGCAGTGGCTAAACAAAACAGCACCTCACCTACAAAAAAATTGGTAACATATATACATATGCTTGAGGATAAGACAGTACAAATATGAGGCTTATTTAAATAATCCATTTCATTTTTTATGGTTCATTTTTCAATTTAAGGCATAATTCAATCTTCATTTTTATTTTTGTTTTTAAAGCATTTTTTTCAATGAAAATATTTATGCATTTTTTCATCTGCCAGTTTCACTCACAAAATGAGACAGTCAAGAAAGAAGATCATTTTAACTGCTATGCTCCTAATGCACCGGTATATCATTCAACAGGAGGTGGAAGAGTAAAGCCTGAGGTACCTTTAGAAATATTATTTTGCTTGTTTGTTTCATCTAGCTATCTCTGTGTTATTGAAATATGTTATCATAAATACATTACAAAACATAAATTTTTATGAACTAGTTTTCATCTACAGACCATTTATAAATATGAAATTAAATTAACTATTTTGATTTAATAATTCTAAATTTTTTTGCAAAATATTTAGATTCTGATGCAGTTTCCTAAAAATAATACCCTTCCATGTGGTAATATTCCCGATTATTGTTTTCCTTGGGGAGTTCAGGTAATGACACTAGTTCATATTCTCTACTAAGCCATAAAATGTTACTCTACTCAAGGTAATTTGTCAAGCAGAATGAATAATTTTTTGTTTATAGGTGAAAACGGTTCCACTGGATCAATCAATGACAAAATTGAATGATATATTATGCGGCGCGTCTCCTATATATAGAGGTGACTCATCATTTGTTTTCAGCTTCTGTGGTGATCTAGGATTTAGAAAATCAGAAGACTCCAAAAATGGGTCAAATTCAAAGCATAAGAATGTCAGGCAAAGAATGTACGGAGTTTGCACTATATTCCCCTCTATTCATACCAGTATTCCTCCTGGGACAGGTTCTTTTCACATCACAAGCATAATCAATTTCTAATTTATAGTCATGTGCCATATATTTGTACTTTGAAAGTTGGTAATAATTAATATACAGCTTTTGATATCTTAACTAGATTTTTCCAGTGGTTGTACAAGATGTGTAAATAAAGCGTACTGTCTGCTATCGCGTAAGCCCTTTTTAGACCTTCATTTAAGATTTTTATGGGACATTTTGTCCATTGAACGAGTTACTCGAGTAGAGTCAGTAGCACTATTGATGGATGACACTGAGCAGTGTATTGAAGAACTTGGACCAATTGAAATGGCTCAAGTATGCTCAGCTGCAGGTAATTGGCTAATATGTAATATATGTGCATGTTATTTTAAATACACAAAATGTGCCCTACATGAGAAAAAGTTTCACCGTATCAATCAGTCTGAAAAAGCATAATTTTTATTTGTACATATGCTTGTTGCTAATAAAATGATGGCCCATACAGATGTCAAATCTAGAGAACTAGTTTTAGAAGCAATTCATAGATACAGAGATTTGCCACCTCCCTATAGCGGACGTCTTCTCAGATTCTCTGTACAGCGTGGCATGACTCCAATTGAATGGGTTAGACCTAGGATGCATCATCACAAGTTTCAAGATGATACTGACAAGGTACAGGACTCTTATTTATACAAAAGTAGGTTCAGTAGCAATATATTTGCTAAGTCTTTCGGTACTGCAGGAAACTTTGAGCAGAACAAATCTGTCTAGACCACCAAATCAATTTGGTTTGTCTGAAATTGGTTATAATAAAAAAAGTATGATGTAATTCTTCCTTTTCAGTGAAAATATGTCAAAGGGGGTTCTATTCATCCAGAGTTTATTGAATGCACACACAAATTAATATGTTTTTTACTGTTCTAGATGCCTTTGCATATGCAAGATGGGTTAGCCATGATGAGTGAAGTTGGACCTTGGTCTATTCCTTCTGCACTCTCATGGATTCCACCTCACATGCTGCTGTTCGTTATTGGCGCTCTTTTGTGTGAAAATCAGGTAATTGCCTTTCTATGTGAGGCATATATTGCACAAAAACTATAACTTTGAAATAATTGCTGTTGAATTTGGCAAGGTTATTGTGACTAGTCGTCGAGCTGGTCTACTCACAAGTACAGTTTTAGCCTTAGCTTCTTTAATGAGACCATTATTATGGGTTGGATTATTGATTCCAGTTCTACCAGTAAACATGTGGGATTTTTTAGATGCACCAGTGCCATATCTTGTTGGTCTTTTGCAGAAGTTACCAGGGCAAAAATATGTCGGTAGTAGAAAGATCCCAACTTCTAAATCAGACCTACAGACGAGACAGGTGACATATTCACTCCTCATACAGCAATATCTGTACATGTGAAGTAATGCTATATTACATTTATTGAATTTGTTATATAGGTACTGCTAGATTTAGATTTGCGTGTGGTATTTGTAAGGGATGATGATATGGAAAATAACCTGATAGCGCCTCTTCCAGGTACACATGAGCTATTGGATAAAATTTCATTTCAGTTGAAAACCTTGTCTAGTGACATGGGTACGGACAGGCGATTTCCACTCTATGAGCCTAGTGCCAAGCAAGCCAAAGCTGCAGAGGTAAAATTTGTGGTTTTATCGAGTGTAATAAATTTGTATAATTTTTTTCATGCCATGTTATAGGCAGTGCGAGAAATGGTCAGCGCTCATATAGCACACCTATGTTCAGAGGTAAATATTATGTACAAAATTCTATTGAAATTAAGTTAATTGGGGTCTGTGTAACTCTAACAGTGGGTATTTACGTGTGTGAAGATGTATACATGTTTGTTCATGATTGCGTGCTTATTACTTTCAATCAGGTTCATCAGCATGCTGACTCAATCAGAAGATATGAATCTGTATCTGATCCATGGGCAGAAAAAAATAGAAAAGACATACCTTTTATGAAGACCTTTGTGGAAACACAGGCAAAATGATATGCATGTATTTACTCCTTTTCATTAGTTTATACATGTTTCAGTCCATTTGGCACGATAATTAATATATTCAACTTTAATACTTTTTTCAGCTGTTCCTTGCATACCGACAGACACGAGCTTCAGCAAAGACTCGATTACCTTCAAGTCTATTTAGAGCATGACCTTTCTTCTTATTTTCATGGCTGAGGTTTGAAATAAAGTAGGTTTAGTATTTGTAAAGAAAATTGTTGAATAGTATGTGTTCGTTTTTATATGTCTTTTTCATATTTCTTAGTATGCTAACTTTAGAAAGAGTAGAATACAGCAGAAAGTGATAATTTTACTTTCAATACTGAATAGTATGAAAGCAGAGACTTCTCTACTTTGAGTTAAGAACCCTAACAAATTCTTTAGCTCAATTTTTATATTTCTTTTTGTACTGTTTGTTGTTAAATGAAGACGTTAGTCTAATCAGAATCAGTTGAATTGAAACTAATAACCTTAGTGGTAATGTATAATTTTTTATCATATAATAATAAATCCCCAAAAAAAGTTTATAATCACAAAAGTTATCTGTTTTTTCAAATGTACTACAGAATTTAAATGATTTTTAATATTTACAAAGCTAATATTTTTGCCTTGCCATTAAGGCCCCTATTTTACATGATACGCATTTTAGAACTAAATAGGCCAGAAAAACAAAAATCCCCATAGAATTATAGTTCAAGAAAATATACCAATAAAAGATATGGAATATATGCTTGCATGAATATATTGGTAATTTTTCTCTGGAAATAATTTCATAGTTTTAAAATAAGAAAATAAATTTAGTATTACATATGAAACAATTAGAGAAGTAAGCAATCCTACTTCTTGCAGAAAATATTATAGTTTTTTCATGTAGAGATTTTACAAGTAATAGGGAAATAGATATATTAATATTTCATCAAAGGAATCAAAATTAAATTATTTGTACATGCTGAATATATCTGGAAATACAGAGCAATCTTAAATTAGATAACAAGTCAATTTTTTTCTTTAAAAAGTTTATATTTGATTGAAATTAAAACCAAAGGGTTAGTGGGAGAATGCATGATACAAAGAGGTCTTGGATTTGGTTTTACCCTTATCCTCAATTTAGATTTACATTTTGCCTTATTTTACCTGCAATCTCAGTATTTAGACTGCCATAGAGCTTCAAAAACTAGTAAGTGAAGAAATGGAAAAGCTGATACTTTCTTGTATTGGCGTTATCTATTGAATAACCAGGAGATAATTGCCCTCATTCATCAACTGTTGGCTCTACTAGGGTTGAATCTTCCAAACATAAAATGTCGGATTTCCTGCGCATATTATATATTCTAATATTTTTTTAGACTACCTTTCTGCATCTTATTTATCCAGAAATGCTTTACAAGATTTGTAAGTCTACATGACAATAAAATTAAAAAATGGAGGGAACACATTTATTGATTAACTGGCAATATGCATGCTGACATACATGCATTGTATACACTTGACTAATAGGTGCGATGCATTTCCTGGCAAAGCAGGAAGAGACAGCTATCCCAGCTGAGCTCCTTAAAAAAGATTCAATTCGAAATGAAACTATTGAATGCAGAGATAATGTAGCAACTTTTTATTGCAAATATTTGACTATAATGCAAGCATTTTAGTCATCCAATGTCCAGCTTACTTCATCAGAAAAATGTTTATCCTTTTAGTCGTAAATGGCAAAAGTAGAAAGCTATACATACTATAGCTTTTACAAATGAACACCTAACAATAGAAAAAGCGTAGCCTGCAAAAATATTCAAATAAATGCTCTACTTCCTGTAGATTTCAACTTCACAAGATGAACCGCTATTATCATTTATAAGCCGGAAAATTTTGATCGATTGGACAGCACAAATTTGAGCAAATTAAAATCTCTGGTATAGTCAATCAGCCATGAGTAATTGAACTTTGAAGAATAATAAAATTCCAAGAGAAATTTTGTTAAGTTCTTTACCAGAAAACTGTAACTTGGACCTTGGAAACTTTCAAGGTGTCTAATGACAAAACAAGAAATTTGAACATTTATAAAAATCAGCTTGAAATCATTAAGTTTTTCATTGAAATCAACAATTATGCTTCGTTTGCATCATCATCATCATCTACTAATATAGGCGAGCTAAGGAACGAGTATCCAGTTGCAACGCCGCCTTCATCGACACCATCCAATTTTGTTCTCACTAAATGCCCTGCATACTTATTTAAAACTGGGTCAGATCCGTTTTTACCCAAATATACGCTATATATGCCCCATTCGCTAAGCGTTTTTCCTGATTGCCTACGCAGAAAATCATACGTACATGCAGCAGCTTTAGATGTGACAGATTTTTCTTTTAAATGAATAAATGAAAAAGACATTGTGTCAAATTCAGCTTCAGATTTTAAGATAGAACAAATGAATTTAACGGTTTCAACTCATTAGTTACATTCGATATTTGCTGTATAGATATAAAAACAGTAAATAAAATTGCGACATTGCACATAATATCCTATTACCTCTTGCCCCGTCCAATCAAAATAGCAGGCTGAAGTTGAGGAAAAAGTCGCTGCATTAAAATATAGCTAGATAGTTCTTCAGAAGAAGCATTTTCAAGTTTTTCTTTTAATTCTTGGCCATACATATTATTGCCTCCTCCTTCTCTTTGAGGCTTCAACACATAATTTGCAGGATCAAGTTTAGCCTGTTCAACTGCTGTAATATCATTGCCTGCCCATAAACCAGCAAAACTTTCTCGTAATATTTTGGAATCCGATACAGAAAGAAATCTTTCCACTTGGCCTGGTTGAGCAAGGGCTTGTTGAACCTACACAACTCACAAACGCAATAAAAAATGGCCTTTAGACTTAACAGAAATTTTTTTTATAAGAATGAAAAAATATTATCACCTTCTTCGTGCCAGCAAGATGATATCCGATATTGGGGCATTTAATTGCTCGACTAAATTCGATTAGTCGCCTAGCTTCCCACTCATTTGCAGTCGGGTGATCATAAGGCGTGTACCTTAAGGGGCATGAATATACGTATATTGATTATAATGCCAACAAATCCTAACAATAAAAGCAGCACACCCCCCCAAGATAGAACTCACGACAATGAGAAAATATTGACTACTTAATTATTCATAATATGCAATAACCATGACCTCTTCTAAATAAAAAAAATGAAATAATCAATCTTTGACCCTACTTTTTTAAATTCTCAAATAATTTCAATCTACTGAAATAATTGCTTCAGCCTGAAATATTGAAATTGAATCATAGAAGATTAAAGTTGAATTTATGCCACTCGAAAGGATTGAGAAAATGCTACTCAACAATTCCAAATTCTTATTTTTTTAAGAATTCAGCATCATGCGAGATTCAGAAGTATACCCCAGTCACAAACATAAATCCTGCTACATCTCTAAAGATAATACTAGTTTATTTGATCATTAATATTCATTAATAAATCATACCCAGATCTGAAGTAAACAACTGAAACCAATATTCCTTCCTTATTGGGCCCTAGTCGACCAATGCGTAACTGCCCTTTATCATCCAGCCATCCATCCTTTTTTACTTCTGATAGAGTCATGCGGATCACCTTTGAAACAAAACAGAATAAAATCAGAGTTATCAACATGCTAATCAGGTCTAGTTTCAACAAAAAAACTCTCAGAGCAAAACTTTTAGATTGTGGAAAATGTACAAGACACGATTGACAAAACAATAGCAGAAACAACCTTCACTTGATATTGTTCCCAGAGTCCATACTCAAGAAATCTTTGATCAACTGAATTTGTCTCTCCTGGTTGCACAACAAATATGATGATGCCCTCTTTTTGGCCATAAGCAGTATGGGCAGCCGCAAGAGCTTCAGGGAGAACAGTGAGAGCAGGATTAGCTGGTAATAACTCCTTTAAATCAGACATATCTCTAAATTTCACTCCAATAGAACTAAGATGCGCTTGAATCACTACAGATATTGGCTCTGCAAATATGATCATTCAGATGAGAAAAGTATTGAAACACTAAGCAAATATAATTGAAACTGGAGAAAAAAGCTTAAATATAGCATATCCAAACCAGAATTAACTCTCATTGTAATTTATAGGATATAATAATATTCTAATACATGGGTAAAATATGCACGATTGCTTTAATTCACCATAGATCGGAAGAACACCACAGAGTTAAGTCCTTTCAGAGAATTATGTAAATTCTAATGCATTTTTAAGCATAGCTTGAAAATCAATTTATATAAACATGCCAAGATGTAGGATATTACCTTGAACCTTGTCTATCGTGGTAAATGAACAGGCAAATCTTTCCAGTAGATACCGATGAAGTTTACTAGTAACAGAGCTCATACACCCAAATGATGATGCAATTGTGTTTAACTCAATCTAAAGCAAATGGTAATATATGTGCATCAATTTGTATGAAAATGTTAGCATTTGTAATAGTTATATTGACGATATACACGTAGTGAGAATTAACAGAAGAAAACTATTATCATGACGACTATATATGAACAACATGAAGATAATTCTTAGAATGTGCATATTTAATTGACATGAAAAAAGCAAGCCATTAGTGAAGAAGTAGATACCTGGAGTAAACGTGGACAAGAATTACCATCTTGTTCATGTAACATATAATCGCTACGATGTATGCCAAGGCAAAATGGCTGTGGAGGCAATTTTTGTTGCTGTGCTTCCCTGTAAATCTAGTGCCAACTATATAATTGACATTATGAAATTAGGAGGAACTCTATCATCATTCAAATCTAACCTGAAGGAGTTCGTTCGTAAAAGGATCTCCTGCAAGCACATCCTTTAACGTTGATTCAAGCCAGTCACTGTCTCTACTAATGGCATCAACTAAGCAATTATAAATGGGAGCTAACTCCTTTGCCTTCCTGAATTCTTTAGCGGGAATTGCGTTCGGCAACAAACAAAATGGCAAGTGAGTAGTAGTCCAAAGACCGTCAGGATTCTTCACGCCCATGGCAAGCCCGTTTGCACTTGTCCAACCAATAGCTTGCTCAATAAGTTTATCAAAAGCATCGAGACACTCTTCAGTATCTAAACTATTCTTTAGGTAGCAAATGAATACAGTTATGAAAATGAATCTCAATGCTGTAAGAATCTGATGTATCGGCGAAAACCTGGGCTTGAACACTGGTTGAATGCATTTTATGCGGTAAAATAAAAGAATTCACTTCGAAAGGAGGATAAGCAACTGAAAATATTATAAAGATGGAACATAATATGTTATAGCTCGACAACATTTTCAGATTTCTAAATTCGAGTATGTACGTTAATTTCACGAATCACTCTCTTTATGAAGCAATTGTTACAATTCTTGCGAATCGTACAAAAAATCATTTTTTCATGGGCACAATCAAATGGTGAAACTTAATAGGCATCATTCAATGGTTCTATGAGGCTATAGCAGAATGTTTAGAAAGACAAACATAGAAAAATAATATTTTAATAGGGGGGCAGCAACTCTTTGAATAGTTTATATACATCCATATACATTCACTTAAAAGAGGTGCACAAAAAACTTGAAGTTAAAAATACCCGACCACCATTATGTCACCTAGCGAACCAGGTTTTATCGGACATCAAAGAAAATATGCTTAAGTTATTACAAATTCAAGGGCACCACAAGTTCATATACAAATACCTCCTTCTAGTAGCCCCCCCCCCCACCTCAGTAATGCCCCTCCCCTCAATGTAAGCTCCTAGGAATGCATAGTAAACGCATGTGATTGGCCAACACACCTCCACTTACAGTGTGAACTCCCCACCAAATAGCACATATTATCTACAAGTCAAAGCAAATGCCTTCATTTATATAAATGCTTCCCTCTGACATAAACACTCTGAAGACATTTTTAATTAAATGCCCAAAATTACACAAATTCACTCATCAGTCAGTGTCATTAATCCCCTTGTGTTGAAGACCACACATAGCCCCTATCAGTGTAGATACTCTCCCTCCTCTACATATTATTATCTAAAGGCAAAGGCTGACTATCACTTCTGGATGTCTTATCCCCGGGAAGCCTTTACCTAGAGGTGTAGAGTATGATTTACTACAGACTTTTATAGGGATAAAACGGAATTTTCAGAGAACTCAAACAGGTACTAAATTTGATCATTGGCTCAATAAATTTGTAAATGAAAAAATTAAATGCCAGTTTAATTTAACGCATTGTTTAAAATTTCCATAAATAATGTTTCTAATTTAGTATTCAAATTTCAACAATATTTTGATAATGTATAATAAAACTCTTAGTCCAAATTTTATTAAAACTATTAAAGCTTGTACTTTTAACGTGAACAAGTAAAATTTGTTCAAGGCTAAAGTATAGCCTTCAAATTTTTTGCGTTAAGACTTTGTCATAAAGCGTGATATAGCAAATATTTTTGACAGAGCTATCCATGGTTTTGCGCAGGGACAACAAAAGTGGTCCAAGTTGATTTTATGGCTTTTTTGTTGACAAACTGAACTTAAAAAATAAATGCACTTTCTAAATAAAAAACAGCATTTATTCTGAATGCAGAATAATTTCTAAGTAAAAGATTCTGTACACAAAAAAGCAAGATTTTCAAAAAAACTATCAATACTGAAATAAAAATGTAGGTTGTAGAATCTTAAGAAATATAATAATACTGCCATTCAGAAAACAAAAGAAAGAAAAAAATTACTCATTTACTTTAAAAAGTCTCAACTTTGATTTACTCAACTCAAAATGCAGACAGTTTATAAGTTGCAAATTTACAGGAACTTTATTACAATGGCTAACAAGCAATATGTCTAAGTAACTTAAGAAAAGAAGGAAGTGGTGCAATTATGTTTGTTCTAAGGACAAGTCAAACAAACAATGGTAATAAAAACACAAGAAAAACAAAATGTAATGTGCATTTCTAAGCATGTAGCAAAAATTAGGTTAATTAATTTCATTTAGTACTGGAAAATTTTATTTTACTTGAAGGTTAGAAACAATTAAATGTTGAGAATAAGTTTGAAGTATAGAAGTGACAAGAAAATGGGAAGAAAAACATGTTGGCTTTGAAGTTTAGGTACCTTGACAATGGAAATTCATGGCTGAGATATTTTGGAGTCTCCATAAATTTTGCTCATAGTAGCACTTCATATGGTAATACAAAGTGGTGTCACATTCCAAAGTATAAAGACTGTAACAAAAAACCTTTTCAAGCAATGCATTCAGGTGAATACATTGTCAAAATATACATATGGAAATGTACTCCATAAGACATTATACAAAAAGATCTACATAAAACTGCATACATCTTATTTTCATTTGCATTCTATTTATCTTTAAGATTTGTCTCACCTCTGTCATCTCCAAAAAGGCTCTGTTAGTTGTTTTTTAGACTACCCACTGTTGGGATGGAAGAAGAAAGTTATAATAATATGATTTACTAGTTATACCTTTTATGAATGATGTATCTCAGTTGCAGAGGTGAAGTCCAATGCACAACAGAGGATAAGCAAACAGCATAGCAAAAATAAGATTTAATAAAAGTATAAAACTTTTATTAAATCTTAGAGTTAAAAAATTTAAGACAGAACAAATAAACATGTCTCCGCTAGTTCCTGCCGTATGCCCTCTTGAAGTGCCCTTGAAACTGGCTTTTCAGTGAATTTTGCCAAATCTTTTACTCCATAAATAAATGCAATAATTTCCATAAGTAACCTTGTGACTGTTCTAGAACTACTTAAGTAGTCCTTAAAAATTGTTTTTAGCAGAAATAAAGCAGAGTAAAGTGGTGAAACTGATAATAGAGCCGATTCAAGCAGAAATATAGTTTTGATGACAGTTCTGGAATTATATCCAACCAGTTGAAATGGAATTTGAAACAGTATAAAAGACAGTGAAGAAGTTACAAGAGAACATGATGAAAATTGCTAGGGATGTAACTGAATATCTACCTTATTACTAGTGCTAAAAAGTATACTCAATTCAATCAAGTCAATTCCTTATTTGACTTCTGTGTAATACAAACGGACATTTGAACATAAATCATACAGTATATATTACTGCGTTGCTAGAAGTGAACTCTAGCAACGC
>JAULBW010004199.1:0-21058 GCA_032358265.1 Vaucheria bursata | reverse complement strand
TCCCTATTCATGTGTTGCCAAGAATGAATCTTGTCAACACAATACTACTTAAGAGCACATGCATATGAGAACACACTAATGAGAACACACTAATGAGAACACTTTTTAAGAGAACGTACTTTACAAGAATACACATAAGACAAATTAAGTCCATAGAGTCACAGTTCAATAACAGATCACAGCAAAACAGATCAGATCCTGACATGTGTCATGTTTGCGCTTGGTCAAAGTTTGCACATGTGAAACCAGCAGGTAATTTACACCCATTGTCAGTTCTTCCAAGACAATGGTATTCAATTTCCATGGATTTTATTGTTGATCTTTCACCTATTCAAGATAAGGATTCAGTTTTGGTTGTTGTGGATAGATTCTCAAAAGTGGCTCAATCTATTGGCTGTATGAAAAACATTACTTCATCTCAGTTGGCTGATCTATTGCTCTATCATGTCATTTGTATTTTGTCCGGAACTGTACCGTTACAGATTGGATTCAGTTATTATTGGCCAAAGACTCGGTACCAACCGAGTGACTCGGTTTTCAGCTTTGAGTCATTATGAAATGTTTGCGTTGCGAAGGTCACTTTTCGCAATGCTTGTGAGATAAATTAATATACTGTTGTATTATTTTTCTTGCTTTTTCTTGCAGTACTTCTCAACCAGTTTGGGCGCAGTTCTCATATATTTATGGTACCTCCCACAATATTGTTTCTGATTGGCAATCTGTGTTAGTATCTCAACTCTAGTCTTTGTTGCTGAAAAACTAGCATAATTTCAAATTTATCAATTGCATATCATTCAGAATCTGATGGTTAGACCAAGCGGGTAAATCTAATATTGGAGCAATATCTGTGGATGTACTCAAACTTTGAACAAACTAATTGGCTTGAAAATCTTTCAAATGCTGAGTTTTATTGCAATTCACAGCATCATATGTCTATTAACATGAGTCCGTTCAAGGTTACATACAATTTTGACCCCCCTGTGGATTGGTCCTCTGAAATTATTTTTGAGTCTTCCCCAGCTCAACATTATTATCAGATTTGAAAAATCCTATCTTGCATCTTTGTTTTGAACTAGAGCACATGAAAGATACTGCCAAGTGCATTGCAGATGGTAAACATCATCATTTGGAGCTTTCAGGAGTTAAGTCCTAAGGAAGTTAATTCTCTTCTGTAGCTGCAGTATGTTTCTCCTGATACTATATTAAAGTTTCAGTTTTGATTATGGAAACAAGTTTCATTAAGTGATATTTTGTTGTATTAATGAAATTATCTCACTTCTATCAATACAATTTAATGTAGCAATATATGCATTCTGTCACAGATTTCTTGTTTCTGTTGTGTTACACTCCTATTAAGAGCTTATGGAGGGAGATATGGTCTTTCTTGATAGACATTTTGTTAAGACCAGAAGACCATCTATTAAACTAGATTGAAAAAAATAGGGTCATTTAAGGTTATCAAAGAAACAAATCCAGTATTCTACAATATACAGCTTTCATACTTAATGAAAAGACTTTCAAATGTTTTTCACATATTTCTTTTATGTCCTGCTAAAAATACATACAATAGGCCATTGGAACAACATCTACCCCATTATTCTATGTTGGAAAGATAATTATTATGAAGTTGAAGTATCCTTGATGAAAATTATGAAAAGGAAAGTGGAAATTCTTTGTATCCTGGAAAAGGTATTAAGTGTATGAAAATAGTTGGGAACTGGATGAAAACTTATTGAACTGCAACTACTTGGTTCATGGTTTTAAAACCTGTGATGATGAGCTAGGATTAGAAATTGTATACTGCTGTGGAATATATTCACTTCCAGCAACACAATTATGTTTGTGTAAAATATACTCTTTGTTGCTGTAGTTTTGTATCTTGTTTGCAAATGCATTCATAACAATTATACATTTACCACCAAGCACTATTTCAAGATATGTCCTTTAGATATCAACCATATTTGTCCTTTTTCTAGAAACTGATGACTTACCTTACATTAACCAATGGGATACATGCATCACTAAATAATTCAAACTGCTAGGTTTACTTTTATATACTATAAATGTACTCTCTATCTGCCTTCTCTTTGCTTAGTTTCTTTACTTGTGTGATAGCTTCTTCTGCAAAACTAAGCAGTAGTAACATTGATTTCAAGTTACTTCTGCACAATCAATCCAACCAATAAATAAATTAACATGAAAAAAACTTATTTTTCAAGCTTTATAAAAAATTGTATTTAAATCAGTCACTTTCTATGTATAAATGTTTATTAATGATTAAATCCTCAAAAATATAAAAAATTTTAATCAAATTCATTTCTTACTTTCATTAAAAATAAATAGTACTGTAATTAAGCCCGTGTGACTTTTAAAAGTAGAATTAGAAAGTAAAGTGTTTAAATGATAACAATGGTGCGTTACATTTTTTTGAAACTGCAATTTGTACAGGAGTTACTACTTACTGCAACTTGTGCAAGAAATCAACATCATTTACTGCAAGCCATATATAGAAAAAAAAGTTAAAATTAAGATTTTCAACTTATAAAAAAGTTGATATTATATACACTCTAGCTGTGCATTCAAAAACAAGCAAAAATAAATTCTCAGACTATGAAATTTAATTTATGTGAAGAGTAAAAACTACAACATTTTGCCAGTCAGTATAGTTGGCAGATTGCTGTATTAAAGAGTGGGCTTAAATATGCTGAGGTAGAGTTCTAACATTATAAAGTTGGCATTTCAGAAAATATTATATTAACATGCCTAAATAAGTGTGTTTTAGCATGATTTTGAATGACATGATACCATCAATGTTTTTCATCAAAGTAAGTAGCTATTGTTATTTTTCTAATTGAAAGATGACTTAGTATTAAAAAAAGAAAAACTACAACTGAATTTATTTAACTCATTAGTGGGCAACTAAATTAGTTTTGTTGCTGTTGTATGCTAAGCAAATGTATACACTTAGTTTAGATCAAATTTATGTTGGTGCAGAATCACATCTACAATAAGAAAAGTGTCTACATTGATGTCACTTTGGAACAAGTTTGGTCAATTTTGAACTTTCAGTTCAAGTTCATCTTTAAGTTTGTTACTTTAAAAGTACTCAGATTATTCTAAAATAAATAAAAGTAATTAACTGATCTATTAGTCTTTGCAAAATGAATACTTGGCAGCACACATCTTTACTTTTCTAACTCCAATTTTTTATCTGCTATTTGCAGTTAAAAACATCATTCATAATAATCCAATGCTTTTGAAATTTTTGCTTCTCATCAGAAAGAGCTTCATCTATTATTTTGTGTAGGAAGTAAATGATTGTTAAAGCTGCCAGAGGTATTCATGTTGCAATTGCAATGTAAACATTATATAACGTTCAAATATAACTTAAATGATTAGAGCTTTCAGGTAAAAATGTACAATTTGATTAAATAGTGCAGTGTCTACATATAAATCATATAATACTAAGAGAAGTTAATCTGCAATTAAAATGCATCTAAAACTGCACAAGATGCACATTATTTGATGCTAAGAAAAAATGTTCTTTAATTTAAATTGTGTAGAAAAGTGCACAAGGATTTTGCAAAAATATTATAAAGCAAATTAAATGTTCAAAACTCAATATATTTTTGGAGAGGCATTCTTATCAGCCATGTAGCGGTGCTTCTGTTACAAAAAGTTTCACACACATTCAGCATTACTTTTTAAAGTATTCATTGTATTTTTTTTCTAAATGCTGTAAACTTAGTTTTTTGAAAGTATTGCGGGTTAAAATTTTATTCCCTGTTTGAAGCTGACATTGAATTTTTTTTCATATTTTTGATGTTTTTTGCAAAATTCCATTATATTTTTAGACATGCAAATTAGGTACTTTTATTGAAGCCAAATGATAAAAAATTGAATTAGAAATAACCTAACAACAAAACTCATAAAAACGCATGTTCACTCCACATTTTTTTCTTTTTTAGCAATTTTGAACGGTTTTGTTGGAAGCATATCATGCACAACTGCAATATCTGTAATAAAAGAAACTTAAAATTCATGTATACCATTTTTTTTGATAATATCGTGGGGTAAGTTTTACTCCCTATCCAGTTTTTTTTTGTACAATATGAAGTTTTTGTGCCCTCAATGTTCACTCCACAAACTAATTCTCAAGTTCATGCATACTTTGCTAACAATAGATTGCTACTATAAAATTTGAAACCAAAAACTTCAAAATAGTCTACAAATAACTTGGTTTTGTATCATTAGTAATACAAGTAATATCGTGAATTTATTCGAGAGTTTGGAAGACTTTTTGGATGAAACAGGTTGTCCAACAGTATTTTTCAGGTGAAAAATTGATCTCACGGGTAAGTTGAACCGCCCTTTTTAATGATTCATAATAATCTTGGCCAACAGGAAAAACCGTAAACAAGTGAAACCTGTTTCAAAATTTGATCGGTTCATGCATATTGTGAGTTCTGGCTGAAAACAAATCGAAGAGTGATTGCTTTATAGCTGATTGATATTTTGGGTAAAAATGGTAAGTGCGCTATATCGTTAGTCAAATTCTCTTGCCTATTGCAACTACATAACTCTTTTTAACGATTTTTTAATCATTAATGTCAGGCGATCCCAAAGAAGTCGGCACCGCCTAAAAAGGTGAAAGCTGTAAAAACCGCAAATCCACTGTTTCCTGCTCGTCCTAAAACGTTTCGTATTGGAAACGACATCCAGGTTCTTGTTTATCCTCTATTTCTCTAAATTAATAGCTAAACTGAAATAGCATATACATCGCATCTCGTTAATATTTTCTAATGCAAAATATTTGGTTTTAAATACTACATTTTTTACACTGAATGTGCTGTATTTTTCATTGATCGATTATAATACTAGTGCACTTTGTTTGGTATATCATCAGCCTAGGCGAGATCTTACCCGGTATGTAAAATGGCCTCTCGCTATTCGTATTCAGCGGCAGCGCAAGGTAAAATTCATATATATTTCATAGCCCCAATCAATAATCTGTTCAATTTTCATTAAGAAGCTTAAATTGTGTAGTTAATTTGTATATATACATCGATAAGTGGCATAGAGATTGATTCAAAATCTTCTGGAATATATTGTTTTCTATTTTTTATATTACCAATTTATGATAAATTGAGCAATATTACTACTTGGTTTTGAGTTGTCAAACCTTTCGTTTTGCTCAATATTTTGCTCAATGTCTCTTTAGAATAACATGATAAATTTGTCATTTTCAGGACAAAATATTTAATATATCACATGGAAATAAGAAGCATTTATTTGGAAGTTATGTATTTTTACCTAAAAAAATAGTTTTATCCATGCAGTAGTTTATTTTCCCACAAGTGAGAAACTTGTATCATATCAATTTCAAGAGAGTTCTAAAATCAAATAAATGAATGTAATGCCTATGCCAAACTTTACTTTAAATTTTCACTCGGTCGCTAGAATTTTTTGAATAATTCATAATAATCTTAATTCACGTATTCTTTTGCTATGCTTTTGGTAATACATATGAATTCCTTAGCACATACTTATACTCTAGATATTGATGCAACGCCTTAAAGTACCTCCAAGCATCAATCAATTTTCCAAGACTCTAGACAAGAACGTTGCCACTGAAATGTACAAACTACTTCTGAACTACAAGACCGAATCTCGACACGATAAAAAGCAGAGACTAAAGAAGCTTGCACAGGCTAAATTGGCTAAAGAACAGGTGAAAACCACAAAGCCCATCGTAATCAAGTATGGTTTGAAACATGTTACAAGCCTAATTGAATCGAAAAAAGCCCAGATTGTGTGTATTGCAAGCAATGTGGTACCCTTGGAATTAGTTGTTTGGTTGCCAGCTCTATGCCGTAAAATGGGGGTACCTTACTGCATCATCAACTGCAAAACTCGACTTGGAGCATTGGTACACAAAAAAAGTGCTTCCTGCTTAGCCCTGACTGCTGTTCGCAAAGAGGACAATGCCAAGCTGGAGTCACTGAAGTCGACCTGTATGGAACAGTTCAACGTTGGGTTTGAACGCAAGTGGGGAGGTGGTATCATGGGTATGAAGACACAAAAGAAAATGGAAAAGAGGGAAAAAGCTGTTGCCATTGAACTAGCGAAGAAAGCTCAGTACTAAATAGTACCTGCTAATTCGGTAGTAGATCTTTCTGCATTTTGATGATAGATAATGAATGCCGCCAAAAACTCTAATTTTCCTTTTTGTAAGATTGTACTTGTCTTCTTTTCTAAGTACTATTTATTTGAGTCATATGAGATATTTTTGAATGCATTTGTTTCAGTAATTTTTCAGGCTTTTTGATTAACACGTAGAGGTAATAAATAAACCAAATGCATGATTGTTCATTTAAAAACTAAACGCATAGAAAAGCAAAGTTTGATCTATAATTAATGCAGTATTCAATTTTATTAAACAAATCATGTTACGAACATGAAATATATTTTGAATATTACCATTTGCGGTTTTATTATTTGTCTTTTTTTAATATTAGCAAAAATTTGAGACACAATTAATATGCAAATATTGAAAAATATTCTTTAAGTACAGATACCAGACACTCGCAATACTGCTAGTATTTGAGTGCAATAGGTTGAATTTAAAGAGAACCTCAAGAGTGATATTATTTTGAAACTTATTCATGGATTTGAAATTGCCTTGCAATCCACGCTTGATCAGCTAGCCCGACTAAATCCACTTAATATATTACCATGCTGCGAGTAACAATGTGGGGACTTTGCCAAGCCAATCTTGGTGCTGCTTTCTGTCATTTTTTATACTTGCTATGCCATTCGTCAATAATGATATTTTCATCTTGCAGTGGATTCAATCCTACTTCTTTATAGTGGCTCAAATGCTACTTTCTCAATCCATGACTCTTTGGTATACAAATGCTTGTTGGTAGGTGCCATGAATATTTTGAGTTCCTAGCTAAGATAATTAATCCTGTGATGTGACAAGTCATCGAATTAAAAATAGAATCTATACAAATTTAGCAAACTGTTGGAACTTTCAATTTGCTAGATTCTGTTAAACACCTGCAAAATTTTCCAGTTTGCAATAATATCATAAAATCAGAGAATTTTGAACTAATCCAATTTATTCTGACGTATTTAAGGTATTTCAAAGTTTTAGAAGTAAAAGTTATAAAGTGTACGTAAAACAATAGGCTGATATTTTTTAAATAAGTTCAAAAAATATTTTTTTAGTTTTCATAAACAAAGACTCTAATAGAGCATTCTAATTTGAAAAAGATGAGCAATTGTTTCTACTTAACAATGCCAACTATGCAACAATAGCTAAAAGGACAGACTATAGTTGCAAAATATAGCCAAATATCTGTAAGCCACGAACCTAACACTGTAGATGTTAGAATACTTTAGTATCTGCAGGTATCATTTTTTTGCGTTGTACCATTGAAGCCCATAAAATATAAACTGGCACCCAAGCTAAAATATTTCAGTTTTTGACCAATTACTATAAAGTAAAAGTTGTACAAATTACTTCAAAGCTTTTTGGTATTTACTTCTTTATTGAAGCTACTTAGTTTGCTCAAAAACAAAATATGATTGCAAATTTGCACAAGTATGATCATTTGTATAGCATATGACAATGATCAATCATTTTGGTTTACATTTTGTACATTATGTAATGTGTTTAAGCTACTAATTTATTTATATCACTTCATTTGATGCCCTATGCAGTTCATATACTTTAACCAATTAACTTTGTCAAATTAAATAGTTTTGCATGCATTTCATCTTGTTTTTTATTTATAAATTATAGGTATTTTGAAAAAGATTAAATTGATTTGATCTGGTTTGCAAGCTTGCATACATTTACTTTATCTAGACTAGTTTAGTATGCATTATTATGGTAGCAGTAAAAAAAATTTCATATTGCTTTTATTTACATATATAAATGCACTGTGCACTCTTTGACAAATTAAACCACACTTTTATCCGAATAAATATGAATCTACTGCATAGCTCAACAAAATGCTCTCTAGATTATATAAAGGCAATACAACCTAATATTAATGTCAAACATTATATAAAAATAATTACTCAATTCTAAATTATTACTTCAATATTGCAACTATAATGCTTAAAGTGATGAACTGTGCCTCTAGGCAAGATAACTCGTTTTGGAGAGAGCACTAATAGGAGTTGCTGATAGTTTGCATGTAATTGGACAGTGCTCCTTAGTATGTTCACTTTTTTTTTGCTGAAGTTCTTTTATTCAAATAAAGAGAATACTTAATTTTCAATAACTGATCCTTAATTGTTTCATGCAAAAGTTTGAGAAGCTATTTTTGATTAGCTAAAAATAAGTACATCACCAAATGAGTGTTGTCTTACAATGATGTTCTGAAATTTCACAAGGTTATTCCTTTAAGTAATTCTACTATTGCTCGAATTTAATTGGATTACTTCCAGTTTTAAAATGTATCATTTGCATGGCACCTTATAGAGAAATTCTCCAATAATTCAGTAATGATGAATATTATTTGTGATGTTCTACTCATGTAAAGCCTCACTAGCAGCAATGTTCAACTGCGCATGGTGCAGGGGTTTTGAATTAAAAAAAATGAACTAAAGAGATATTTTACTTAGAAAGTTATATGTTTTCATTATCCACTTTCGATGTATTGCATTGATTGAAACAAGAAAGTTCATCAAGAGTATTTATATGGTCTTCTGTACAAATTTTTCTTCTAGATAAATTTTCTGAGAGCCTGAAAATGTATACATAGTTGCTTATATTTTTTGATGGTGTTTACATTTTAATTACTCTAATTCAGACACTCATCACCAGGCAGACAACACTTTTATAAACCTTATTGTTGCGTGATATTTAACTGAATTGGAATGAATGAACATAACAGTTTCTGATTGAATCATTCTTGGGGTGCTGTATCAATTGTTGGAGAGGAACTTTTAATTTTGAGCCAAAGTCTAAATCAGACAAAAAAATGACTCAGTGCTCTGTTACTGGTGCTGGACAGGTTACCAGACGTTAACGCTAAAAATGTTACTAAATTGGCTTGCGTCGACTTTTTCGTACCCGTTACTGAACTAGTTTTCCTGCTTTCATGCATTTGCTAGACATGTTACTGGTCCCCATAAAATATTACTGGGTTATCATCCAGCATAGTCAGTAACAGCGCACTCATGTTACTACAGGTAATGTAACTTATTGCTAGTAACATCTCTTATAGTGATTCTAGTTTTTGCGCTCAGCTCGCTATGATCCATTCGAAATCGCGCTATTAATGTATCTGCGCTGCAGCAGATAAAATGACCGATGGGCAGGAAAATTAATTCAATTTGAAGGACATTTTCCGTCGCATACGGCGTTGAGAATATGGGGCCGCTAGTTGTAAGAATCATTGATAATCAATTCCCATGCAGTCACAAAAAAATCTCCTCATATTAAACGCAAAACATAAAGCTTTCCATTTCTTTGAAAGCCAAAGGAAAATCTCTGCGCAGAATTAGCACATCACACACTCTTTAAGCATTTGCAATACGTATAGACAGGTAATGAACTGCGCCAAATTAGATATTTGAGCAATGATTAATTTTTCGCTTTAGAAAAAGAGAGATTACACCGAATTCCCATAATGAATATTCCATCTGATATCTATGCTGATACTGATTATTCTATATAATATTCTTCTGTTGAGTTTGATTTTATGTAGGCTTTTCATTTTCCCCAGATTTCATGCCTAACAGAATGTTGAGCCATTCTCGATATTCATCAACACATAGCTTGTCTAAAGAATTAGCCACTCTTGATATGCGAAATAGACCACCTAGCGGCCGCCAGTTGAGTAGACCGGAAGAAACTCCAAAGGCGTGTTTGCTTGATGAAAAACCGGATAGCGTCATTTGTGAGACCTTACATATAAAAGGAACGCTACAGTACAGAAATCTTTTACGTATTGATGGGTCTTTCGAGGGCCTCCTTGTATCAGAAGGCTCGCTAATAGTTGGTCCTCGTGGTCACTTCACTGGCGACGTTACTGGTTTGGACCAGGTTCTTATTGATGGCGGCAGAGCTGTGGGTAGCTTTAGTTGTAAATCAATAACCCTTAAAAATGGTGCTAGAATATTGGGCAACATAACCTGCTCATCGCTATCACTCGATGGCAGTTGTAGTGTGAAAGGAAAGATAATCGTATCCTAAAAGGAGAACTCTGGATTATCACATCCCTTTTCGTAAGTCGGCTCAAACTATTTCTCAAGTATGTTCTTAGTTATCTCTATTTTTTGACGTCTTGAAAGGCAATATGCTTCGCTCTGTTGTATTTCAGTTTTTAGCATCGATTAGACCTTGTACGTACATTGAAGTGCAGCGATAGTACGGCACTCTTCGTTAGACTCAATGGATTTAATAATAATATCAGTGTTTTGTTGGTAGCTTTACAGCTTTGTTGTATGTTGCTGCCTGAAAAAAATACATGAAATTCATTTTTGATGGATATTTTTTGTTTTTTATTTGCACAGATTCATACCAACAAGAATGAGTGCCAATGTCCGCAATGTAGATTTACATCCATGTATCCTCAACTTTTAATTAAAATTTTATTTCATACACCATATTTCAATTAAAAATTTTGCTTGAATTGAAATTAGCAAAACCAATAAGAAGCTTTATGATTTCCTATTGGTTCGACTTTAGGGAGTGGATATAGGTTATTTTAAGAGAATGCACTACACAGTATTAATTTTTTCAAGTAACAGTTAGAGATTTAACTCAAATGGAAATCTTACTGCTTTTTAAAATTTTACTCTTAATTTTAAACTGCATATGGTGTCTGAGATAACCATTACGTTACTATTTGGCCCAATATCTTTTAAATAGTTCCAAAAGTTAAACGATTTAAAAAGATTCACAAAAAATCTATTTAATTTCCGCAGCTCTGAGTGCGAGTAGATTCGTAAAAAATTTCGGCTCAAATATGAGGTGTTTAAAAAGGAAAGTAATTGAGTAAGGTGTCATTTAAACTAGAAGGTCATGTAAGAAAGAATAATATCATTGGTAAGAAAAGAGTCATTATTTAGTGCAATCGGCTTCATCCCCAATGAATGTTATAATTGTTGTTTACCGTTACAACTACGAGTTTGTAAACCGTTCATTTACTTGTCAAGTCGTGTAATGAGATAGAACTGACTAAATTTGCACATATAGGCAATACTTGCAAAAAATGAGTTGGAGTAGCTGCAAAAATTTTTCAATAGATCTTCTGTGATTAGATGGAATTGTAGAAATGATGCTGACTGCTGATACTGATACTAAGGTAATAAATTGCACCACAAAATGCAATTATTGTTTCAAATGCGTAAACCTCCGATATATTTTAAATCGATGGGATATGAGTTTGTAGCACAATCAAGTGCATATATATTCAAGAAATCGACATTAATTTGAATTAATCGAAATTCATACTATGTTGTGTCTCATATTTCCATGTCAAATGCAAAAATTAGTAGCAAGTAAAGATTAAATATATTTCATATCATCAATCCAAACTACAATTCTCTATTGAATAACATATAGAACAATTTTGAACGTACATTGCAGTATTTTCTGTTAACATTCAAAGAGAGTTTACATGAATTCGTGCTATCTACATTATTATTCGCCGATTTTTATTCTTCACGCTACTAGCACTGATCTATGAAGCCACAATAGTATAAATATTATCTCTAGATTACAGTACTACATTAGAATGCAGCAAGTACACAGATTTTTCAGAAATGCCCAGCATTCTTTGAGGGGATGATCAATGTTGGGAAAGGAAGAAATGCAAATATTTTGAATGCATGCGACAGAATTTTTAAAAAATATTGTTAAATTGGTTCAAAAATGTGATTCTAACGCTGCAAGAGGCGAGAAGGATTGAGATTTAGGTAATAACTAATTTATGCAAACTTGAGATGCTATATAAATGAATCATTAGAAAGAATGCTAATACAATTGTTTTTCCATGCAAATTTACTAAAATAATATAATTTTACAGTACTTTGTTGCCATAAAATTTCTAAATAATATTCAAAACACTATTTGTGTACAGGCGAAAAAACAGAAATTTCCAAATGTGCATACTAAAATGATTTAGCATTTTGGAAAAATGCATTCGATTTTGAACGCCTAAGAATTCGTTGGTTGAATCTAAATTCCATATCTATCAAATTGTGCTTCCACTTTTCTATTACTTACTCTCAATTAAGGCTAAAGCTTATATTCAATACTACTTTCATCAGAGCTAATGCTTCATACTCCATACTCTTTCAAAATTTCAACAGTGGCCAACAAACTCTTCCTTTCAATCGTAAACTGTGCAGTACGATACGAAGCTTTTGAGTTTTTTTTTTATCTTATTATTCATTTGAAAAATTTTAAATGATAAAATGGCATTATTAAGTGTGCATTAACCAATGTACTACTTAAACTGATGAGATGGTACTACTTGTAGAGAGCAGCTGGGGACTAATGATCAAATATGCACTCTCATTTAAAAATTATACATTGCTAGATCTGTTCTGCGAAGGCGAATCAGAAACGTTATTACCCACAGTTTTATTTCTGAAGCATAGAAAATTTTGCCCAAAGTAAAGTCCGAATCGACGTATTCCGTACGGTACCATATGGAGTATTGGTACTAGCACGGCGACGCCTACACATAAAGCTAGTGCGTCAAGGGGCTTGCTCCAATCCAATATATCATAAATATACATTCCCTCGTCAGGATTACCGATATTAGCTGCATAGTGAATGAGGGACCAAATGATGTAGACCAAGCCATATACAAGTGGCACATATAAATGTAAGAGGCGCACAGGGGGCTGAGCACCGGCGAAACAATCGATAGCTGTAACTAGTGAATTAGCAGCGTGGACCTGAAAGACCTGTGGATTATTCCAGCCGAGCCTCAAAAAAACTGAAATTGAGAGAGATTAGCATATAAATGATAGCCTACTCTTGAAATGTGCATACATCCATTGCTTTTATGCAGAACTTACCTATTTCAATCTCAAATTTTTTCAGAAGAAAAATCATGCGTGAACTACATATTCTCATGAAATAACAATTTTTGTGCCTCTATCATGTGTGTTTTTTATTGATGTTGCATTTCCGGGAATAATGTAGATAGATATTTTTAAAGGCAGAACTGCTTTTTTGTTTATTTAGACTGGCTGTAATATTAGCCAACTGATAAAGTTTATAAAGTAGATATAATTGCGACTTTTCCCTAGAGACCTTAACAAAAACTAAAGCTACACCACGATATCACTACTGGGAAAAAGTAACGTTTTAGCGAAAAAAATGATATTTGAAGATTTCGTTTTAAACTCAAGTTGAAACTAGCATCTAGGACAAATAAATTTGTGGTGGCATCGGGTTGATTGCTGCCACAAAATATTTCTCTTCTCCTCGCCAATTTTACAGAATATAATAAGAATTAGATTGCATGTCTTGTGAATAGAGAAAGCAACATGCCTTAAGACTCAATATTCAGTCGAAATCAGATACTAAATCTAAACTTCGAAATAAACAAAATATTCAATTTAATTGTACTAAATGATGCATATGAGAGATAGCCTTATGTTCAATATGTGTAATATATATTGAACGCTATTAGCAATTTTACACGCTTTATACTTATGCAACAAAGCAATTGAAGGGTAAAATATACACCGCTCACCCCAATACAGAACTGTAACTATAAAGCTACCAGTGAAAACTATATCTTGAAGCATCCATGTTATCAACGTCTGAAAATCAGGGTAGTATAAATTCAACTCTAGCGTTGTATGATAGTTCCGACGTAAGTTACAGACAGAGAGAGCCAGCGCAAATCCCATATACAAAGTCTGAAATGATTTCAAAAAATTTATAAACCTATAGCTTGAAAGACAATTTGTAAACATTCATTCAAGTTTCCTGAATAAGAAGTGTCCAATTCGTCAAGTAAATAAAAAAATATTGTCCTTCGCCAACTAGCGCAGAGGCAGTAAGAGACCAAATCAGCAGTATCAGCATATAGAAAAAAAGAACATATCGTAAAAGAATGTGTGCTTGAGGTTCCAGTATGAAGCTCCGTCCCACATCGGATAGTTCGCGTGAAGTGAGCTTCCATCCAAAATTCTTCATAGCAAACTCCGATTTGATGGATACATGAGAGACTCCTGTTTGAGACATCTAGTTTTACTTGTTAAGGCTTGCACTTCAAGGCATAAGTCAGTTATAAGTCAAACCAAAGATTTGACTTTCATTAAAAAAAGCGTTGATGGAAAAAAAATACAGTTCCATGGAAAATCAACAAACGAAAATTCACAAAAATAAAATGAATATCGCCTAGAGTATCTGACCGTGTTCTGACACATTTTCAATTGATTTCAGCATGTTGAAGGATTTAGCGCTATCTCTCTATGGCAGAATGTTTTTTACAAGGGCTTTTTTGATGAGGCCCAAATAACATTTTGCCAACGGAAAAAATATGGCGGAAGATAGTGAGTAGCATTTCTTCTAATAAATTTTTGCCAAGCTTTTTAATTCAAACTCGAAAGAACTAAAGCTCTGTTCTTAGATTCGTAAAGCGATCCAATCATTTTGTTGAAAAAAATTGAAAATCTAAAACGATTTGTTTCTATAAATTATACATTTTTATTTTATCAAATCAGCGCTAAATCTTACAATACAGCAGGAAACTTTAATATAAGTTTCAAAATATTATTTACTGTATAATGTGATGATCAGTTAGCTGAAGATTCCTTTAAAAGTGCAAAGTAGCTGATGTCTCAGACATTTCATTGATTTTGAACAAGTCAGAAAAAATTCGGAATGCTTGCATTAAGAAATTTCTGTGGCATTCAAAGCCTTTCATAGAAATCCTGAGGCATACTTTGCAAAGAAATCTTTTGCTAGTTTATAGAGTGCAATCATATATAAGTACATATATATTATAATATCATGTTTCAATGTTTTCATTAATAAAAAAAGTTATAATGAATAAAAGTTGCAAATGCAAACTACATAGATTAGAAAAACTAAATGCAAGTCTCATATATAAATATTGAAATTAAATTGGTTATGTCAAAAAATTTCATGTACACTTAAGAAAATAGCCGCCTAAATATTTTACACACCAATATTAGCGGCTAATGTGGTCAAGACGGGTGCTGCAACTGCAGATATTTTTAGATTGAAATATGTCGAATCAGCATTAAATATGCTGTTAGAAGTGAAAATTATTTAAATAATATTTCTTACTTTTAATTCTCTTCATGTTTACACAATTTTTGAAAGATCTATGGTACAACTTCTATTTAACATAGGGTATGCTCTACTTGCTACGTAAGCAGTTCATTATTCGAATAATTTCCTGGGCAACTACCCATTAGTAAATATGTACTACCCTGATAGCAGATCTCTAAATTTTTAGATGGTCTATTGTGCACTAAAATTCATCAAAAAAATTTAAAGAATTTTGTACCTGACCACTTTTTTAATTTTAATATTGATATAATAAATAAATATATATATACATATGTA
Source organism: Vaucheria bursata (assembly GCA_032358265.1). Classification (NCBI taxonomy): domain Eukaryota; class Xanthophyceae; order Vaucheriales; family Vaucheriaceae; genus Vaucheria; species Vaucheria bursata. The sequence continues at coordinate 5,469 of JAULBW010004199.1, read as the reverse complement.
TCATGTTTTATGATTTCTGTAACTTGTTTTGATTCCCCTCTATTGAATTGAAATAAAATAAATAATTACTCTGCTAGTTGGAGAGCTACTGCCCTATTACCCTCCAAGGAGAACACTGATATAACATCATGAATATTGAACAAAATTCAAAAACTAGCTTTATTTTTATTCTAAAATATTTCTCAATGAATTCAAATATTTACATTAACACAAATGAATACTTCGAGTTCTTGTTTTTATCTGCATCAGATATCTAAAAAAATTAATAAATATAGGACATGTGAAATTAAATAACAAAATGACTTTGTAGAATTTGAATTACATAGAAGTAACCGCCTGGGAAATTAAAATTGACAAAAAAATGTACATTGTTGCCTTAAATATCTTCAGTGTATTTTCAGAAATTTAATAGCAAAAAATTTAATACTAGTTTTTAAAATTTATACTTTTGTTTTAATGTTCACTGCAGGTTATCTCATTTATGGATTATCAGAAACTGTTCTCTTACTTCTGCACTTTCTTGTTAAAACTCAAGAGCTCTAATTAGTGGAAAAAATGAAATAGTAGAAATATTAGCACTAGCACTAGTATTGAAAGTGCAATGATCACATATAATTACCATATTTTAGGATCAAATTAAATGACTTGGAAATTGAAATTTGATGATGCGGTACTGGGACATTAAGATAAATGTGCTTTGTTTGAGGTTGGTAATAATCATAATAATAATTGATTTAATTTGCTTTTCATAGAAGTCATACTTTGTACATTTCTGTCAAATGAACGCAATGGTAAAGTCTATAGGCTCAAAATTGGATGTTTCTACATCTTTTCCAATAATTTTACTACATTCAATTTATTTGATATAAACTTCAGTCCAACAAATAAAATATTACACTTTTTTATGTTAATATATTCTTATTATCCCTTTACAGTTTTTCAAACATAAATGATCACTTACGTACTTCAGTTTTATGTATTTGAATAAATCTTTTATTTGATTGTTATTTTTGCACCAGGTCAATAGTCCTTTGTTGAGCATGAATTGTGTTGAAGAGTCTCACAGCTGCTCATTTTGCCAACAGACTCGACCAAAAGCCAAATTCTTTAACGAAAATGGAAAAAGAGTCCTTACATGTAGTAACTTTTGCGAAAAACTCAAAATTAAATACAATAAATAAATTTGACTGAAGTAGCATTGATACAATTCCTTTTTTTTCCTAGAATTGATGAGTTTGTAGCCCATTGTGGCAAATTATCAAAATCTGTTGATGAATTTGTTTCTACCCATGTTCAAATTTGTTCATTTGAACTAAAAGCAATAGTGTTTAAATTATGAGAGGTAATATTGAATGCAATAGGATTTCATTTCAAGTAAGATTGCTCAGTCTTTTTAGGATAAAATTTTGGAATACAAATTTGTATGTTAAAATGTCATATTGTCAGAAGTCTCAGCCTGCATGCTATTTGATGCTCATTTAAAATCTCTTGTTTTGAATATTCACTTAACTTTCTATAGAAAATTTGTGCATCATTTACTTTCAAAAATACATGTATAACATACTTAATCCAACATAAACATGAAGCTTTAAATTGATTTTCAGATATAGATTTTTGAAAATATTTGTCAAGTCCTACAACTACAGTATTTTGATTGGATTGCTCTCAAGACTGTTAAATGCATAAAAATAGAAAAATTGTTGTGGATGGAACGAAACAGCAAGATCATCTTCCGATGGTCTGATTTGCATGTAAAGGGCAATTGAGTATATTCATCAACTCTGACAAAATACAGCAGTGGTGAAATACTCTCATGCAAACCACTTATAAGACATGAATAATATTCATGTCTCAAATTCTGTTAAAAAAACATACATTCATCAACACCGTGATGAATAATCTCTAATGGTATATTACAGTGTCAATAAAAAAAGGCATTAACACTGGAGTACAAATTTATTAGCGGTGACTAAAACTTAGATCTAATTGGAAAAATATAATAACCAACTATTGTATGCACATCAAATATCAAATTGAAATTGTTCAACTATAAAAGTAATCTGTATTCATGATATTGTTGATGTAAATGCAATTACATTTTTATGCTGTCAAGCTACTCGGAATCTAAAAGACTCAAGAGAAACAAGAATTGATATTATGTATAAGACAAAGTAAAAGTATGGAACTGGTGACAAGTATTGCTTAATATGATGGTATTGGATTTTTTTAGACTACGTGTTAATATCATCCACAAATGAAATTAAAAAATATGACAGAATATATGCCATCCAAGATTTTTAGAAGCATTTAGAAAGAAAGGCATTAATCCAAAAGTAATCCTTTGGGATAAAGACATCTGAAATAAATGCTATTTAGCATGTATGTCCATCCTTAAAAGCCCAAATTAGCTGTTGATATACACTTTGAGCTATTTAACATTAAATTTAAGAATATTCAAAACCAAGAAAATGTGATTTAAAAAGCACAGTTGATTAGTTTACTTCCATTCAGTTATCATTTCAGTCTGAAGACATTAAAAAAAATAGATATAATCAATTTCAACATGGTTTCATTAAAAAGTAATGTATCAGAAAAAAAATCTGTTTAAGTTTAGTTCAAAAATTTATGATAATTCAATTGTTCAAAAACTTTGCAGATATTTTAATGTAGATTCTATAACCCTTTTTAAGTATGACCAATAATTTTAGAATATGATATTTGAGTGTGCTCTATATAAAAATTTTTTAGTAACTGTGTCAAATATAATTTAAAAAATTTATTGGTATACTTATGGTCAAATTGGCACAAAAGGCAAAAATGGAATAGATGACCTTGTTTTACATGCAAAGTAATTCTAAATTTACCTGCTACTATGGTAGTTGAGAGTTACTGGATACCAATAATGAAAGGCTATTTCTATTTATTTAATTGCTTTTGCATCAACTTACATTTGTAGGCGTTAATATAAGGAGCTGCAGTTGACATTTAATAAACAAATATTTTAATATTTTTGATCAGAAACATTGCCTTTGATGTATGGTATTTCAGTGCCAGACCCACAAAAAAGAGTGGCAAATACATGAACTATGCAGAAATTTGTTATAATATCACACTGATGTAATGGAATGACATTTTCATCCAGCGTATTTACAATAAGCAGAATCTTATTGTGCAAACATCTCATTCAATTATGCATACTTATTTCTCACAATGTTAGAAACATGAAACACAACTAAGCACAAGAAACTGTGGTAGAAATGTGTGTATTTATCATGCACTAATTGTGTTGATAGAAGTGAGCTAACTTCATCAACACAACAAAATATAAAACCCTACTAGAATCTGTGTAGCTAATTTACTTGGAACATCATAAATGAACACTGACCGCAGCTATAAAAATAGAATTAATCTCTAAGGCAGTTAATTCCTAATACACAACTGCTGTTGTCCATAACATACGCCATTCTTCTGTATCACCATTTTATGTGCATCCTGATTTATTGCCTCTCAGGAAAGCTAAGGTGCAGTATAATAAAGAGGATAATATTGTAACCAGTGCAGATTGTGAAAATAGTAGTGAAGTTTATATAAGGACTATTGCAGTATGTTCTCATACAATGAAGGCCTCAGAAACTTCCAGCAACCAAAATAATTTTGGAAACATGGAAAGTAATAGTAATGAGAAAGAGAGGTTTAAGTTTAGCACCAGCTATGAAACCATGCAAAAAGTAGAAATTAATCAAATGAGCAATTTTTCAAATATCAGCATTTATCAATGATCAAAAGAGCAAAAGAGGTGATTTTTGGTTTTTAGAAGCATTGCATGGAAAACTTATATCAATGATTTGAGTATTGGAAAGTTTGCATAACTAGCATTGTTCTAATGTTTTAATATTTTGCTGCTTTTCAACATAAATTAATCAAATAATTTGTTTAAGATAACATCAATCTTTATGCAAAACTCACAACTTAAATGTTTTTTATAATATCTTGAATTGCTATCTTTATGACAATGAATGGTAGGATCATGCAACTTAGTTGGTCTTGGATGATTGAGTAAATTCTATGTTAAGTGGATTAATAAAATACAATTTTGCCAAGCCTGCCATTACATCTTTAAGCTTAATTTAGAATAAAATTCACCTTAAGATGTTATTACGATATACTGCTGGTCCTACTATTTCCATCAGATACTACAACATAGCTCTTGTTTATGTTCACCTATGTTCACATATGTTTACTTATGTTTGATTACAGTCTTGCCAACTTATTTACTACTTGCTGCTTCTCACGTCTCATTAACTTGTTATAAATTCTTCTATGATTTCTTTGCTATACACCTTAACAATTTGCTACATATCATCTTTCTTATGGTTAGTTAGAAATATCTTTGGTTGTTTTCCTGATATGTCATTCTACCAGTTCAACCAACAAAAGGCTAACTCTTTTTTAATTATATTCCTATAGCTCCACTTTATTGCTAACTGTTCTACTTCACATTCTATTTTCAACTGATTGGATACTATTCTAGAGTTGTCATTAATCCTATTATTTTGCTATATTTGGTCTATCTGTGTTAGGAACCATAAGGATTCATTCCCTAATGACTTGGCCAACTATTTGAGTCTGACCAAGTAAGACTTATGCATGCAAGTATACTTATGTCTATTAGGATTTCATATTGCAAAGATCACTCTTCACAATGTGTGATATCTTAGTACTACTTGCTATATACTTTTGAATTGTGTTTTCTGTTGTGCTTTCAAGTTTCATTCGTTAAGCTATTACAATCTTTTAATTATTTTGCTTTACTTCTGCCGAAGTCAATTTCAAGGGATAACTTAACTAATTCTTAAATAAACATAAGCCTGTTAGTCAAAAACTACAGGTTTACGTATGGACTAAATGACTTAGCAAGATTCTCCAGAGAACCAGTTTTAAGGGCACTTCAAGAGAGTATACCGTATGAGCTAGCAGGAAAATGTGTATTAGTTTAATCTTATGCTTTAGTTCACTCTTCTAAGCTTCAAATATACTTAATATATCATATTAGTTTTATTACTTGTTATTGTTGTGTTATTCTACCTCTGCCAACATTAGCATTTACCCTTTATTAAGCCTAGCATACTTCCAGGTATACATATGCATTGTGTTAGCATATTTTTCTTCTTTTGTATAAACAGATCTACTGTGCACACTTAATAAGAACATTGATGAAACATCACACTCTGACTTTGCTGTGGTGTATATATCTGTAGACATTGAATTCACCACAGTCAATGGCCAAAAACAGCACTTTTGAATATATTACTTTTTACGTAATTTACCATACATAAAAAGTGTACTGATAAAACTGAACAAAAATTGTGCTGTAAGACTAGAATTCAGGCAAAAGTGTCAGGATCTGATCTGTTTCGCCGTGATCTGTTATTGAACTGTGACTCTATCGACTTAATTCGTCTAATATGT
>JAULBW010004198.1:0-129132 GCA_032358265.1 Vaucheria bursata | reverse complement strand
ATCGGACTACACACACACACACTTTAGGTACCTCTAATATACTATATTATTGTATCGTCTCCTCTTTCTCTCAACACAGCAAACTAAAAAACAAGCCCAAAGCTTAATGTGTACAAAGAAAATGAGCTTAAGAAGTTTTGAACCCTGATGCATTTTTGTCAAAGATGAAAAGATGTAGATGCTGAAAATAATTGAGTAAAAAATGAATTTAAACTAAAATAGCAAAGCAATAAGGATGCAAAAAATAAGACAACACGGAGATAATGCCGTTGAAATCCCCAAACGGAAAAAAAGTCATTCCAAATAGAGAACTGGTCTCAGAAACTGTAAGAAGAAAGAAAAAGAGGTAGTAGAAGCAGGGCATCCGTTTGATAATTTCTTTTAAAAATTAGAAAGATGATAAGAAAAGTGTGCCGTGATGGGAGGATTGTGGCAGCAAGATAACGTTATTTTAATAAGAAGATTTGGTAAAAGGCATGGCATTGCAAATGAAAAAAAATAAAAGAGTACATATAAAGTACTTGAAAAGATTGAACCCATTGCAACTGTACCAGAGAACACAATGCTACAGATATAGCGTTGCACAGAAAAGTAGAAAAATGTGCTTAGAAAGTACTCTGGAATCCAAAGGTAGCCATTAAAGATTGAGTGCATTTAAAATAAAAGGGAATGCTCAACATCCCAAAATTCTCTGGTTGATTCCGAAGGGAAAATATTGTGAAACCTTGAAATGACCAAGAGGCAAGGGCATTACAAAAATATTGTATTCGAGGGAACACTGTAATTGTCATAATCATCTGGAATTGAGTCGTAGAATGCATTTTAAAAATATGAATTGTAGAAAACAAAATATTATTGGAAAACAAACAAAAATTTTGCTATACATCATCACTGCAGGAGAGCATCAAATTAATCTTTCCAAAGTTCATTATTTTGCATTGATTTATAAATTGAGCAGTTACTATAAACTTATGCAGAACTTTTTTGGTTTCAAGCATTTCTAAAAATTTACAAACTAATACGACTAAAAACGCATGAATGACATTGAAAAAAGTTGAATTTGTTCAATGATAGCCAACTTGATACATTTTAAATATCAGGATTTGTATTCATTCACTTACTATTTGAGTATACAGTTTAGTAACATGCTTCTTGAATATTTCTCTAAGTGCATTAGCTGTTGAGTTTGAATTCGAATACTTCAACTGTCCTTGCTTCTCATTTCTCTGTTATTTCCACATATCTTCAATGCCAACGATTTAGAGCACTTTTAAAGTCAAATACAATGATGAGTCATACCGTAAATGCTATTCAAAAAAATACTACCAAATCATGAAATAATAATGATGAAAAGAATTTGTAAAGAAAACAAAATACATTTTTAGCTTTTAAGGATCAAATGTTATAATTTTCACGAATTCTTGAAATGATATACTTTGATTTGAATCCAAGTCCATCATAGCCATTATTTCTTTCACCCCCTCTTCTGTAAGCCCGCTGTCAACTCTAAAAAGCGCTTCTGCAAGCTCTGATTGGTCTATCTGTTAAAAAAGTATTTAAAAAATTGAAAAAAATGTCTCAAAATTTATATCTACAGAGAATAAAAGTGCTTAAAAATTTATAAACTACTCATCGTATCGCTTCTATTGAACCTGTTCTCAGTTAATCGGGTAAAGTTTATGCTATATTTTTAATTTATATTTTATTGTTAGAAATCATTTTCATTGTATTTTGCATAAAAGCATACTGAAAAATCATCAAGTTAAAATTTTTTGCGCAATTAAGCATTACATTTAAATTGCAGGAAGAACTTATTTCAGCTTCAGAAGGTGAATTGAGACCAACTATAATTTTCGAAATTCTGCTCACAATCAAGCGTGAGTCTACAATTCAATCCATGAATTATCTTATCAACGAAGTGTAAATGCAACTACCGATATCTTTATTTTTTACATATATAGTAAATTTAAGGTATAACGAATCTCTCAGGACCTCAAAATTAATTTGTCTCGTCCAAAAATTATAAAATTGGAATAATAGAAACTGAATCTGAAAAAAAACATGACTTTCATTTATTCAATGCGAGGGAAAATTGTTTAAAAATAAATTTGCTATATTCAGGGTTTACTATATTTGCAGAGTATGATTGATTATATGAAAAGAAATAACGAAAATTCGGCACATTTTTCTCCAGATTTTTTGCTTTGTAGAACATGAAAAACGTCCGATGAAGTCATACCATAGAAAATTCTAGTCAATTTACAGTAATTTTTATAAGTCTACATTGTGAGTGTCCAGTCCACATAAAAAGCATCACAAAGGTTTTTGAATTTACAAAGGAATACGATATAAATGTTTTTTAGCACAAAAGAATGCTTCATAAACACATCAATTTATTCGTATTACAAATATCTGTGAATTTTGAAAGAAATATTTCCCAAATGAGTTGATTTGTGCAATGGAATTGCTTGGAAAAAGGATAAAGTTTATTGAGCATGCAGAAAATTCATAAATATTTTTGCAAGTACAATTTAGCTACTCGAAGGAATGTACACGAGTCAACTAGCCTACAGAGGAATTTTTTATAAGAATTTGCAAGGATACTTGTTTGTTAAAGGATTCCGAGAGAATGAACCAAAATTACAGCCAAAGACTGTTTTCATGCAAATGAGCATTTTTTTTATAGTATACAAAGACCTTTGACAGTAAAGAGACCAGAAAGGAATGCCTGGGTTGCATGAACAAAGATATTCAAACTTGGAGAGGAATTCTCTATCCATCGACAAAGGTATCTATGCATAAATAAATTTAACTGACCTCGCCACTGCCATCGCTATCAACTGCATCAAAGACCAATTTTAGCTCTTTTTCAGTGAAGCTGACTTTTGAATCCAACGTAGGCACTAAATTTTCCTGAAAATATCAGTGCATTTTACAATTACTTATGAAGGCCTTTGTCCAAACAAAGGAGCACCTAAACAAAATTTCCAGCATATGCGGCTTACAATCGTTGAAATAACCAAATACGCTATTTGAAAGGGCACATTTAACCTTTGAAATGATTATAATTGCTTCTCACTTGATGTAGTAATACTCATGACCTTTCAAATATTGTAGTAGAGTGGAATTTTACTTTTTATCTTGCAATTCTGTTCGGACAACTGAATTAATTTGAAATATCTAAAATTCCTTACATTTGAAAATATTAAGCCAAATTTGACATAATATACAACTTTTTTGTTCACTCGTTAAATAAAAATGCTATAAGCATATTTTAAAAATCCGAAGTTTATTGTATACATGCTGTTATGAAAATTTAGTGCAGACTATAACATATTCGACTATATCTGTTATTTTTTCTCCATGCATAGATCATTCCTTCAGAACAGTCATAGTGAACTGTGTCCAGAGATATGAATTTAAAGTCTCTAAGCTATTGGAATAAAATTGATTGACAGCTTCAAAATTTTTGCTGTTTGGACCTTTCCAAAGACCAAATTTCAACCACTACATTCAAGAGATGTTACTATATTTTAAATAAACTAAAAATTTTGATATAAATGCATAAATATAAAAATTATTTGTATTTAAAAGAATGTACCTGTTCAGTAAGAATTTTATAAATATCATGCCGAAGTTGCCTCGCTCTAGTTAATTGTTCTATATCCCGCCTGAACATAAAAATACATACATATGAAAAGGCACTGTGACGTTTTGCAAAAAAAATAGCAAATACTTTGATACGTATCCAAAAGCTCTGACAATGAAGCAACTTATGAACTACTCTATTGAAATAGATTAAGCAGGTAATCGTATGAGAACTAAATGATTTGGATCGAAATTATTTTGTTTCGGAATGATTTATTTGGTTTGGGCATCCAGATTTTTTCGAATTATTATCCATTTCCAATTTAACTGATACAAATTGTAGTAACATGTATATTTATGTGTATATTTATATATGTATATTTATACAGCAGCTAATTTAAAAATATAATGGATAAAACAGTATTTAAATAATTGCATAGAACCGATAGGATGAATATAAACTATTATTATTATCATTTCACGTGTGATGTTTTTTGCAACTATATGTATATATGTAGATATACCAACATTTACGTAAGCTTGTATGTATTAGTACAAATGGATGGATGTATGTATGTATGATAATATTCCACCTAAATCTTGACGGCCTTGAAAGTAATAATCGTACAAAGTCATCTCCCCGAACCTCTTCAACTATACAATATTCGCAATTTCTGAAAAATACGCATACTTCCATTAAAACGACCATAATTATATATATATATATATATATGTTCTGTCTTACGTACTTTGAACATGCCACTGTTGCATTCCGGGGTTCATGCAACAATATTGCCATTTCACCGAAATATGTGCCAGGTTGAAGAACAGCTACAGTTCTGTGGATAAAAAATTAATTAGTACTTACATGGTCTAAAATAAATAACTAAAGTTCAATGTCTTAAAAATACTTCAAAAAACTGGTATTTTAGCTAGATGTATCCCATGTTTTATTTGAACAAGACAGTCAAAGATATAGAGGTGTAAGCTACCTCGGTCCTGAGCAACCATTAGACTTCATTACGTCAATTGTCCCACTGATCACATTGTACATGCTATTGCCTGGCTCGCCTTGGTTAAATATTACCTGCATTTAAAAAAAACATAGGATTAAAGGAAGTAAAATTCAAGTATAACAAATTTGCTTCAAACGAAATTTCACTTATAACAAATAAATGAAAAATTTATATTATGAGAAGCTCATATTCATATTTTGGGATATAACAATCAAATTCGCTATATCTGAAGTTTACTGTACTTCATCACGTATATAATTCCATAGATGACCTTATTTTTTATTTTAAAAATATTTGAAAAAAATTTGTAGCTGATTTTTTTCCTATAAGCTGAAAATTATACCTTAATACAATAGTAAATATGCGTGGTTGTCTTTTTCTAGGGTAATAGAGCATACAATCTTAAAGCAATTGCATGCAAAAAAATGCATATGAAAGTAGGTACATACTGTTATTTAGATAAATACATAAGACATGAAAAGTATCAAATCATTGGTCCTATTGCTTAGCACCAGCGAAAAATGCTGGCATCTAGAAAAATTTAGGATGAAAACCATTTTCATTCGTCATTTTCATTCAACCCTTATATTAGTATTCCGTTCCAATAATTAATTTTTAATAGAAATTCAGCAAAAATATTTTAAAAAAGAAAAGCAATTTTTTCTGGAAGCTTATAGCTGTATTTTGATACTTGCCTTTCATGTGCAAAAATTGGATTTTATAGGTGTCGAATGCAGTGCTTACATTGACTAGTAATTGTGTTATGCTGACTGCGCCTAGTTGTATTAGCTTATATTGATGCAGGCTAGTATAGTATAAAATCTAGTATACTGGTGATAGTACGAATATTCAGTTACAGAACAACTTACTAGAACAATTCAATGTTCAAGTTCAATTGTGTACTTCGATCTAGATTATTGCTCTGTCTGCTTCTCGGTAGCACTACCTACCACTAGCCTAAGAAAAAGTATAAATTGTACTGCAAACTTTCATTGGAACAGGGTTAAAAAATTACCTCTCCTCCCTGTAAACGAATCTGTCTAACACTATTCAGGGCTCGTAAAAACGATTTTGCACGAATCATTTGGCGGCTAAAAGCAACCTAAAATACCCAAAAGAGACTCAATCAAAAAGCAGAGATCCAGAAGTAAAGAAACTGTTCAGTCAAAAAATGGCATAGCTATAATTGCCAAGATAGTTTCTTTTTGTGAATGCATTTGATTCCTATTGCAAATTTTACTAGTCGATGACAGCCTTGAATCGTATGTGTTTGATACTTTGCATGGCTTTACAATATATTATTTGTTAGTCCTTTCAATTTTGAGGTGCTATTCAATGCCCCTTGTGAAAGGTCACAGTTACAGAAATGCACACAAAAAACTATTCTTTTCAATAAGATACAAAAAATTGCAAAACCTTTTGTCGCGGAAAAAGTTCCAGGGTCAAGCTTATTAATGGATACTGACCTCTTTCAAATTACTGCAAGCCGATCCAGTAGAGGCTAAAAACCGACTGCAGCTTTCTTTATCAACTCTATTGAAAGTTTATGGAAATATTGCCGCGTAAGTATATGATGCAATCAATAGTTTACTGGGCTTTCATACTATAATTACATATTAATTCTTATTGATACTGGCTAGTTGACTATGCATTAAAAAGTAATCCCTCCATGTAGGCATTGCTCGAAACAACGCTTCTATCAAATTAATACTTTTTACAATATCACAAATATCAGAAAAAGTGGGTAAAAATCAATAAACTTAGTATTTGACTGAAAGTCAACTAGTATTTAAAAGAATATGCGCAGAATCAGTATAGAAAAAAATAAATAGTACAGTTCTGATTAGTGAACATTTAGTGTTTTCACAGACAAAATTTACAGCGTTAATCGAGAGATTAATATATAAGTACATATATACGTATTTTAGCCTTACTTTATGACGCTAACCGGCGTAAGCGCTCTAATTGAAGCAGATCTTTCTTCATTCAAAACCAGTCCTGCCTGTAGATTTAAAAAAAGTACATGCTTTTAATGGCGAAAAATGTACAATTTCGTTTCACAATGAAATACTTATTAATTTTATAAGATAGGCTTGAATATTCGCTGCCTACACTATAAATTTATGTGAATTAGATACATATGAACCATGACTTGATACCGAACTGTGTAGAGAACTGTGAATGTGCAATAAATATTAACCATAAAGATATAAACCTTTGGTTAGTAAAAAGCTATCAAATTCAATTAGTACTATTGAGGTTGTATTCATTTATATCTGTTTGATTTTTTCTATGAATCTGTCAAGCTGAACTGTTTTTGAAGCTTCCATCTCAAGTATACATTATTATGCATCATATAAAAATGATATGCAAAAATATGCAGTAAACTGTAGGTATAACAAATCTCTTAGGACCATCATATCAGTTTGCTACATCCAAAAATCAGAAGCTCAACTTGGTACAATATTTCTTTTTCGTTTCTTTCTTATGATTAAAGTGTCAATAAAAGCGAATGTGCCCAAATATAATTTTAAAATTATCCTACATTTATTTTATCTGACAAGTAAGTCAATTTTTCATTTATTTGTTGTAGGTGAAAATTTATTTCCAGTTTATTCAATATAAGTGAATTCATTACAAGAAAGTTCGTTATATCCGACTTCTTACTTCTCCAAAAAAATCCCCAGCCCCCATAATGCTGACGCGAATTTGTGCTCGATCATCGGTATTCGGTCTCGATTTTTCCCCCTGCTGAGACATTTCTACCAAAACTTCAACCTAAATCCAGAATTTTTTGTAGGGATGTTATATAGAAAAAACGATTAGTAAGTGGAAATATCATTATATATTTTTTCTCTTTTAAAAATTTTAAATTCTACCCTGATGAAAAGTTACACAGAAATTTTTTAAGTAGTGGCTTCATTATTTATCTAAAAAATTTACAATTTTTTTCAATTACTTGTCAGCTGTAAATGATTTAGTTGACTTCAGGGAGTTATTTGCTTTCAACTACTGTTTGCCATTACAATCTGAGAGAATCTACTTCTAAAGCTTAAGTAATTTGCTCTTTAGTTTTACACAGATATATCCATTCTTTGTGCAATAAATTTCAGCATCCAAATTTTTAGGTTGAAAAAAGTATTTATGCAAGACTGGTTAGTACACCGGTGTACCACCAATGCCTTCATATATGGTTACAGATCAAGTTTCTAGAACATTTCTATGTTGAAGTATATTTGAGTTCCCCAGTCTATAATATCACTTTTTTTTCACTTCATCTGCTTTCATAATACTGAGAAAAGAAAAAGTACTATGAAATATACTAGGAAAAATACAAAAAATATTAGTAAAAGCATAATAATACTAGTAAAAATATTAAAAGTAATGGTAGAAATACAAAAGATGCTAGAGAAAATAGTGCAAGTACGAGAAAATACTAGCAAATATACAAGTAAAAGCATGAAAATTTACCTTGCCAGATGTGATGAAGTACATACCATCAGGAGGGTCGCCCTCTTTAAATATGTACGAACCAGTCGTAAAATTTTCCGTCTTCAAATTATTCAATAAAAATTCAAACTCTGATGAGTCAATTCCACCCTCCGTCGTAGATCTACATATAAATATAAGTATACGCTTTTACTTATACGTTGATATCAAAATCATACATATTCGTATATACATCTCCTATAGAATTGTATATAAATTGTTCATTCTTGTATACGCTTATATATAAATGTATACACTAGAATGTACATATTCTACACTTGTATACGCATAGTGTATACACTTGGACCTGTACATACTTATATAAACTTGTACATACATATTGTATACACCTTTACCCTCAGATTGTATACGCATGATTCATATATTATAAACATCTCTATCTATGAATTAGCTTGCAAAAATTCATTGATCGGTATTTGTCGGCATCGGGTCTTAAAAATATCCATAATCTTTTTTGTAAATTTATCGAAATTATTAGTAACTTTTTCATAAAATATTCCATAGCCTACTTTTCTTATTTAAAAGTACTTAATCTTAAAATAGCTAGTTACCTCACTGAATTTTGGTTATCTGCATGACCATAAGAAATCGAAAATGAACTTTTAAAAATGACCACAAAATGTAATGAATAACGTTAATCTTACAGTTTACTAGGGTGCTGATGATCTGATGACGTGAAATCACTTTATTTGTTAACAGTTACTTGGTAACACTTAACACATGTAAATAACAAAAGCGCAACAAGGAAAATGAATTTAACAAATTTCACCATTGAACGCAGTAAAATATCATGTAGGCATAGATTTATATAAGCATTTTCAGAATTCCTATCACTCTTAATGGAATGCCACAAAACAGAAAAATCACTAAATCACAAGCCAATCAGTAAAGGCCTCATCAAAACAAATTGAACACAACCAATTTATTAGATAACTTTTTAGTGGTGATTTTGGAACTCAGTGGATTTCCACAGAAATTGACAGTTTCCCCGTTTTGAGAATTTTCTTATACATTTTCTAATTGAGCAGCTTACCTTGAGCTTTTAGATACTTCTTCTGAACTACTTCCTAGTGATTTTAATTCCTACATATAGAAAAGAAAAAACAAGAACTCAAGATGATTTTTTATTAGATATGACTTGACTGATTTAAAGAAACCTTAAAACTGAAATATACAGAATGTAAGGTAAGATGTGACTTTCAAGATGGCTAGCCGTGCCAAATTCTGCACGTGAAATTTTGGGGACATGTTGTCATAAAAAAGTGCACTTCTGAGAAAATGGAATCGGTCCATAATGAGTAATATACGTTCAAAGATCAAATTTTGTAACATTTTCTATAGATTAAATTCTGTAAATAGTTTAACTTGATAGTCTTTCTACGTGATTGCATCTAGCTCTAAATCAAAAGTATCGATTCATACTCGAAAAATTGAAAAAGTGCATTCAATACTTTCACTATTTAAAATAAAAGTATATTAATGTTCGAATATCCTAACTTTTCCACCAATAGCTCCCCGACCAACTAATTTCAGTTAGCTTAGTAAGATTTGAAATTATTCTTTTTACGAGATTCAGTCATTCTTATTGGTCATTTGTGAGACTACCAAGGCCCCACTGGTTGTTTTGTGAGGGGAGCTCTATTAAAATTGATTAACATAACAGAATAGTATTCTTTTAACAATATCCGCTTGCAACATATCAACAAAAAAAGTAGTATTGAAATAAAGTTGAAGTTCAAATTTTCGGGTATAACAAATCTGTTGGAACCTCAAATTCGATATGTTGTATCCAAAGTTTAATGCTGGTATCTGTAAAAACCTTTCTGCTTATTTGAACATGAATATTACTCTAGAACCATTATCGAACATTCTAGAAACACAAACATCTTCCCTTGTAATAAAAAAGTAGTTGCCAATATAATAAGTAGTCGACTAAGCATTGCTACGAATGGTATAGTATACTTTCCTATCTTCTCCGCTATTCCTCTATCTCTGTGCACTATCAACCACCAATCATAACAACTAATACATACATACATTAGAGATTTTTTCCAGTTGTTTCAGGATTTGGAACTGTGTTTACACCAAAAAAATTATTTTAGAAGATTTTTTAGATGTAGCAAAATAAAATAATTTTACTAATTGCATTATCAGCACCCCTTCCCCCCCCCCCAAATATACCTGCTAGACATTTGAATATACATGTACATGCATATCATGAATATATTGGGCAATGAACTGTATGATGAATTGCATGATGAACTGTATGATGAACTACATGATGAATTGCATGATGAATTGCATGATGAACTGCATGATGAATTATATGATGAACCGTACAAGAAATGAATTATATCTGTAATTCAAACTTGGAATTGATGACTCGCCACTATGAACTTTGAATATCAATTTACTGTTACTACTGATATGCAGTCCACTAAATTTTCTTCTCTTGCAATTCATTAACCAATTGACAGGTAAATACATATATATTTGACATTTCATAAGTATATAGTAAGCTAAAATAGCATATTCTATTATTTGAAAATTTACCACTCCACCGACCTCTGCTTACTGGTGTACATTACTACCTCTAATCCGATATATTCGATTAATCTGACAATAATTTGTGCAACTGACAGTATTAGTTTATTGATTATCAACTTTAGTACCTAAGACATAAAGTTCATTTGTAATTAATTTAGTAGAAAAAATTAAAATGACTCACTACAGGATGATTAGATTTGGCCGAAAGAGCTTCCTCCAACGCTTTTCCATCCTCTTCGCTTAGACTTCCCCCCTTTAAATAATGACAAAAGAACATTTTTACAACCTTTAAAGGAATTATAAATGAAATATAAACTGTTCATTTTGTATTACAGTGCACTTATGATTAAATATTTAAAATATGAACATTCTAGAAGGAAACTATCTCTCTATCTATCTGCTTTCTCATGTGCTCAGCTATACAGTTATGAGCATATCGAGTAAGCATTGTTTCTTAGTTTCCCGTGGCTAATTGTACAGCTGCAGCATCTCTTCATCTTTAATATATATATATATATATATATATTATATCGACCATGTGTTACATGAATTGATTTACCTGCTCTTTCATGACTCGCAGTATGTCAGATACGCTTATCTTTCCTTTCCCTTCCTTATCGAATGCATCATATGCTCGCTTTATTGCATCAAGAGCCTCTCCGACCTCTTATAACAAAAAAATGAATTATGATAAAATTGCTTCAAGTGCATAAATACGTCCACCAAAAATCGATGTACGCGTTTACCAAAGTGTACGCATGTCCATACCAGAATACCTCTATTTCTGTATCATAGTATATGTAGACCTGTTTCATAATATATGTATACGAACATTAATGTATATTTCAGTACGAATAAGCGCTTATAAGTACGGATACGTATATATTAGCTCGTATCAGTAATCATATATCAGTACATATGCATATTGATGCATATGTACTGATATATGTATATATATATGTATGCTCAACCTAATTTTTCAGATGCATTCCCACTCGTATATCCTCCAGCAAAACCAGTATTCGACATAGATCGATTCACCATAAACGATACGAACCCATTCTCTAACTTTTGTCTGAGTATTTCCTGCAATATATATATAATCCAAATATTAGAAAAATCCTTGAATACATCGAATTAGAGATATTCTTATGCACCAGTGAACGGAGCAAGTGGAGTGGTAAAAAGCTATCGTATAATAGATTTTACTGTTCTTAGACCATCGATTCGTAGAATATCAAGGAACACGTACGCTGCATACACTTCAAATATAACAAATTTGCTTTTAATAAAGTTTCCACGAAAAGCAAAGAAATGAAAAGATCGTTCTGTATTCATCTTCATGTTTCCAGATATAATGAGATTTGATCCTGAGAGATGCACTTTATCCAAATTTAATTGCATATACTGTAATGTTATATATATTGTACATGCATTAGACACAGCTTAGATGTCTACCAAAATAGGTAATAAAAACAATATTGCACTCATGGTACAGACTTAGAATATTATAATTACAGAACTTTTTGCTTTGTTTACCCTTTTGTATCACTTTTCGTTGAAATACTGAAAGAAATCAGAATAAATGAAATAATTCTGCAACGGAAAAATCAGTACTACTATTTAATTGATATAGTTAAAATAGAATAAAACAGTTCTGTTTCAGAAAAATTGATTATGGGAAAATTTCTAGTAAAAAATTTCAACGGTAACCTGAAATTTTGAAAGTCGCTTATCACTAGATTCCAAAGGCACAGTCGCAGCAGTTTTCCCTGAAACAGATTGAAAAATAAGATAAACTTTTAAAAAATAATAAGAAATTATGTAGTTATCTCTATATCTGTCAGAAATGACTATTTCTGCTATAATTAGTGGTACATGGAGAGCAAAAATACCAGCACTAGAGAAGAAGAGTCGATTGACAATGAAGGAATATTAATCATGAAGACTGGCATCAACATGTAAAGTGGCAGGTCATCAAGTTCAAAATTCAACTAGCATATTTTATTAGCTCACAGTTCAGCATGCAGTTTGGCTCTACAGGTCAATCTACATGATTCATATGTATAGCATATGCAGCAAAGGCCCCGAAAATTTTGGATGTAAACAAGTTCAGGCTTGACATTTTTTGCTATAACAAATAATATCCATTATATCTGAAGTTCAATGAAAAAAGATCACCTTGAATCCAAGGATGTTCAAGCATTTTTTGCGCTGATAAACGTTTCGAAGGATTCTAAAACAAAAAATAAACAAAAATACAAAAAAAGCAATAAAACATAAATAAAAAAACAAAGATGCAAGAAAAAAGTAAAACAAAAGTATCATAAAATTACCAATAATATAGTTTTTGAATCATTTCAAAAAAGAGTATATTGTTTAGTGTTCAAATTTTTAAGTCATTGCTAACTATAGTAATAGTTGTGATTGCAACTAGTGCAAAATCCAATATACTAGCCATAAGTTGAATATGTAGATAGAGAATAAGTTCTAGAACAATCCTATGTTAGAGTATAATTGCATACGTTAATCTATATTATCACTCTGTCTTTTTATCTTCTATGTGTATCTGTCTCTGAATTTTTCTGTCCTATTGATAAAGTCTAATATTGGCGAGATAGACCACATCGAAAAAATCAATATTTTAGAATCCAAAAAGTTAAATTTTGCCAAAAGTTTCTTTCCCAATCGAAAAGTCGAACAACCTTTTCATTGGCAGCATATTCAACTTTCCAACTTATTTTGCCTTCTCAGCATGTATTTCAGAAGCCTGAAATAAACATTTAATGGAATATGCTGATGATACCTTCAATTTAAAAGAATTTTCATTAGAAAATGCCCAAAAGCATACTTCAGTGACTTTCTTGTTCATAATAAGTTGATTTATGTCAAAAGGTTAACTATCAGTATAATTCCTAAAAGCTTCAAATATCTAGAATATTGTAGTGGTCTATTTCATGTGTTTACTCATATACATATATATATGCAGAATAATTAAAGATACAACATTAAAATAAATATTACATTTATTGTATAAGAGAAAATTTGGCCTCATTTGCAATTCAATGGAAAAAATAATTGAAAGTTTGTCATTTTCAAACTTTTACTAGTGCAGTACAATCAGTTTTTATATAAAATTAATTCACCCTCGTTCTAGTAAAAATTGATTAAAACCAGATTGTTAAGGAAGAAGGCATTCGGACATGCAATCAATTACTTGCATATCTGTATACCTCCTTAAGTTGGAGATCTAAGGGAACATATATATTTGCATGCATACAAAACAATTTGAAATAAAAGTTGGCGGTTTTTCAGCTGTCCAACTTATTGAGGTATCAGTAATTGTGAGGTGGCCTAATTAAGAGGTTTCACTGTATACATAATATGTAGTGATTTCATCAAATATAAAATAAGCATACATACATATATATAAATATTGTTCAGGTTAGGGTTTATGGTGAGAGGTTCCAAAATTGTACAAATGTTTATGCAGCATAAAAATTTCTAAAAAACTGAAGCACCTTTTCCATAAGTTTTGAAATCAAATCCTTCGCACTTGAGCTTATATCATCGCCCAAGTCCATGATGGGAACATCATCGTAGCAAATATTTTCAATCATCTTAAATAAAAATTAAGAATTGCATGGGTATGCAAGAACGGAAACTTAATAATTAATAGACATAAGCCATAAACCACCTATACAGCTTATGCAGTAATGTTTGTAAGTAGAAATTGATCATTAACATACATGTATTCATATTAAGAATCATAGTTTTGAGAAAAAAATATTTTATATAAGTGAAATGTACTGAATTTTAGTAGAATGTTTCTTTAAAACAAAGTTTCTGGACATCTGTGAGTTTTGTACCTTTAACTGCTGCCGTGAATTCATTCACAAATGAATACAAGTCTTAATGTTATTCCAAGATAATCCACTAAAAGATATATTGTATTATTAACTAGCATATACCATCCACCAACCTCCATTTGCTGGAATATATTATGAACATCTCTCACCTGACGAATTAGATTACTGATAATTTTGATGTAACTTGCAATATCAGTCCATGGAATATTTACAGCAGTTGAATGTGGTTTTAATATTTAAAAAGTACATGTACCTCAATGCGCAAGTTTACTAGTAGTCAAAAATATACTAGATATACGACTAGAATCAGTTACTTACCCTCCTGGATAAAGTGATGTCTATCGATAACAGCACTAGTAATCAGCAGTATACTAATAGTCAGCAGTATACAAATAATAGTACAGTGTACTAATAATACAATATTTTATGAAATATATGACAGTATACTAGACATATGAGTATATTATACATATGACTAGAATCAGTTACCTCATGATCAGTTGCTAATCCTTCTGGATCGAAGGGATGCCTACCAGTTAATAAAATATATAAAATAAGACCCGCACTCCACATATCGATAGAAGGATTCATGAAAAGTTCAGAATTTTCATCTTTTTTCAGAGTTTCAGGCGGTAAGTAAGCAGTTGTCCCGAAAGGAGACGACTTTGAATTCTGCAGAAAATATAAAATTTTTAAAAAAATTATCTCGATTCAGTCTTATAGAGAATTTAACAAATCATTCAAAAAATTCATCCTCCAAAAAAAATATAGTAATAAATCGCATTTTCGCTGACAGTGAACAAGTAAAAAAATCATATTATGAAAAGTTCAACTTCAAACTTTTGAAAATAATGAACTTCAGACACAAAAAATTGACTCAGTGGCGCCGGCAGAATTGTTACAGCCAAAGTTTAGTGCAAATTGTGACTGAGATTTATTGAGAAATAAAAAACTTACAACTTTATGACCGACAGGCATTGAGCATCCAAAGTCTACAACCTTCAAGCAGCTATTTTCAGCTTCCCATGATGACAGCATAAGATTTTCAGGCTTCAAATCTGCATGTACAATGCCCTGTTAGATAAAAAATTAATTCAAGGCGCATTTATGCATCAGTATCTATAGGAATGGATCTGAATGTATCCGCATTTATTCATAATTGTTGATATGTATCCGTAATTATCATTATGTATCATTAAGTATTAGTATGTGTATAAGTCAGTATGTATCTCTATTTATCCGTTTGTATCTGTATTTATCCGTTTGTATCTGTATTTATCCGTTTGTATCTCTATTTATCCGTTTGTATCTCTATTTATCTGTTTGTATCAGTATGTATCTGTTTGTATATGTATGTATCCGTTTGTATATGTATGTATCCGTTTGTATATGTATGTATCCACTTGTATATGTATGTATCCGTTTGTATCTGTATGTATCAGTACAAGTAAATATGTATATTTTCATACATATGCATGTACGTCTAACTCAAAAGCGCATAAATAGTAGACATAACTATATTTCAGTTATCTTGTGATATAGTATAAAGTACGTATACGTATTAGTATGTATGCATGTACATATGTCGGAGTAAAAATAAATTTTAACTGAATCATATATACATATATGATTGATAAACAAATATAACAGTAAATTTCAAACAAAACAAATTTGCTATTTATAAATTTTTACAAGCAATCAAAAAGTCATATTGCGTCAATACTAAGCTTCAAATTTTCGGATATGATGAATTTATTCGGTGGTCCTCACAGATTCGGTACATCCGAAGTCTACTATAAGTACCTTACTATGTAAAAACGATAATGCTTGAGCTAGTTCCTTCATAAAACTAGCCGCCTTAGCTTCCGAATAGGGCCCATTTTTACATAAATGCTCGAAAACCTTTTTATAATTTAAAAAAAGATATCAAAATTATGTATAGTATGAAAAATCAGAAAAACAAAACTTATGTACTGAATTATATATATATATATATTTCAGTATATTGTCAATGTTAGACTTTACTGATAATGCGCAGATGCACAAAAAGAATATGGGAAAAGACAGAACGATATTAAAGATTGAACTTCACCTTCAACTTGAACATAAAATTGTTCAGTAAACTTTATGTAACTGCATATTCAAATTATGGCTAGTACACTGATAGTATACTATATTTGTCTTCATCAATATAAACAAGTATAACTAGGCATGGCTAACGACTTCTCTTTTTGATATATGCACATAGAATGTGCCATAAAAAAGAAATATAGAAATGTATGTAACTGCGCCATGTTCAGCATCAGATTTTCGAATATAACGAATTTTGAATATATTGTATAATCAATAATTTAACTATCCCGAAGGATTCGTTTTACCCGGCATATTAGATAATTTCATGAAACGGATAAAACTTCAATTCTCAAGTTTAGCATAAAACGTATTACAGTAAATATTTTATTTACAAAATCAACAAACAGTGCACAGTGTTATTAATACAATTTTTTTGTTTTAAAGTACTGATCGAATTAGAATGTATATTAGAAATCTTCGACATTTTCATTTTAAACTGTAGTTTTTCGAGATTAATACTTCATGTACCAATGATCTTGTATCACATGAACAGTATATACATTTATTTTATCCAATCATGACCTTTAGGGATAAGTGATGAAAGGTTTTAGGTTTTATGGCGCAAATTTGCAAAATGCCAATGAAATTTTTGCCAAATTTTTCTATTCTGACTTTTTGTGCTAGCGCTGATAGAAATTGATTGACAGCACTTCATAAAAGTTCAAAATTTGATCTGATATTTTATGGATTTTGAACAGAATACGATTCAAATTCATGTGCAAATTTAATTAATTCAAGTCTTCAATATAAAACTATCCATAACTAATTTTGCTATATTCGTTTATAATCAAAGTTGCATTTAATACTGTCTATCTATATTTGAAGTATTGTACTATATAGTGCTATATTATGCTGTACCAATAATTGACACTAATACTATAAAAATTGAATACTGCAAGTTCCATTATAGTATTGTGTTCTATAAATAGTACATAACTGCTATACTAGTCTATGATACTGTACATAGTTTGCAATTACTATACTAGTCTACTCTACTCTACTGGTCAGTACAACTGCAATACCATACTGGTCAGTACAACTATTATACTAGTTTACTATACAATTTGCTTATTATTACAGGCACCAGATATTCGTACTCGCTGCAGAGGGTGAGAATTGCCCATAATGACCAAATTTCCAGACACTATACTAGATTATATTACACTGCATACCTCCCCACCAGATACAAGTTCCATCACCAGATAGAAGCTCTGGTTATCTTCAAAGATATCTTCAATGCCAGCTATATTACAGTGTCCTATACATTTAACAATTACGTATAAACTTATTTGAATACATGCATTATACCATACAGTAAATTTTGATGTATAACGGATAATTCGTTGGCATCACCAAAATATCTGTTATATCCAAAAATCGGGAGCTGAACTTGGTGCGATATGCATTTCATGTGAAAATTTTGAAACATAAATTTGTTACATTCGAAATTTTAAGCGTTTACTACCAAAATATGATTACCTTACATTTACAAGCTAACAAATGAAAAGTTTCAGTAAGAACAACAATCTTTCATAATTTAATGTAGATGAAAACTCTTTGAAATTATTAAACTTAGGGATATTGATGTTGATTAATTTTAAATTTGTTAAATAATAAAAGCTATGCCTAATTTAAGATATACCAAATTTAGGAATATTTGCCATATTATGCCTAATTTGAACACAGCCAAGTATCTCATTCAAAATAATTAAGTAATGTGCAATGAACCATGAAACTAAAACAGACTAAGTTGAATATAATCTCTAGAGCATGAAAATGTCTGAAGATAAGCTACACAAAGATTCGTCAGTTTGTGCTTTGAAAAAAGTTCATTGTGTAACCTTGTCAGTATATGATGTAATGACAGTTGTTAGCATCACAGAATTTAAACTACCATATGGTTGTTATTTTAGACTCCATAAAGTTTATTATTCAACATGGCATTTAGTGAAATTATCTAAATTTTTATTGCTGACTACGAGCGCATACATACCGATACATATATGGAAGAAAATATACAAATAATTTAATATTAGATGCATAGTACCTCCAGCAGAATAGATAGTTTTTAAGGTGTTAACTTCTCTTGTAAAACTATCGGAAGTTACTTCTTTTTTTGAAATCTTCTTAAGCGCAACTCTCCCTCCCGAATCTTTTTTAATGGCTTCATACACCATCCCTAAAACATATATTAAAAGCATAAGAGATTTTTAATTGCATAAACACTTTTAATCGCTGAAACATTTTTTTATAATCAGCTAATCAGAGTTATCGGTTTGAAATCGAAAACCTTAAACTATTGATCATATGTTTTCATATGAAATACATAAAATGCTTCTTTTTATAATTTAGCCAATCAGAATTGTGGTATTTATATTAGAAACTAGTCATACACAATTTAACTAAAAATAATAATAATATTGCATCAAAAATAAAATTACTTTCCTGGTTTAGCCAATCAGAATCTTGGGTTTTATACTCCAATCTTTCGCAATACATTTAAATTTAAAAAGTATAGGCTATTTAAATTACATAATATTCTTCATAATTCAGCTAATCATAGCCATATAAAAAACAATCGTTTAAGTACGTCGATGAGAGTTAATAAAATTTACAATAAGTCTTTCGGGTACATTACGCAAGAGATAATTTTAAATCATATTAGAATACGCAAGAAAAATCTACTTCTATAAAATGTGAACGCTATTCTGAATTTTGCAATATAAACGCGATAGTATTAACATGCATTTTTTCATCACACCGTCTAAATTTTGAAGAGAAAATCGTAGAAATATACGTACCGTAACTGCCTTCACCAAGTGCTTTTCCGATTGTATAATTATCTGTAACACGATTATATAATTTCACATCCATCGATGGAACTAATGCATTTTCCTTGCAAGATGATCTTCCATCCTTTTCTTCGTAAATAGTAGCCAATATAACAATCGCGGCAGCAGAAACAGCTTTCCAATAACTCTTGGTATAATCATTATGCTGATATTGACGAATTTTTAAGGTTTTCGAGAATATATGAACATGTCTTCTGTTCAAAATGATCCGCTCATTTGCGGCCTTCAAATTAAAACAGTGGCGCCTCCCTTGCGCAAGGGCTGCTCTTCTTATCTCTTGTATCATAGTTCTTCAAAAATCTGTCTCTTGTAACTTGCTACGTATTGAGATACAAATTTAAAAAGCACAAGTTCAAGTTTGTCTTCTCGAAGAAATTTCTTTCTACGATGTGCAAAAAACTTTTCACCTCTACCGGTTCAAGTGCTGGTCGAATGTCTTCTACACGTTCTGATTAAATCGCATTTGTATCAATATCCGTAGTTTGTATCGATATTTAACATATTCGTAATAAGATACTTGTTAGATTTAATCGTATTGGTACTAGATTGTTAATGAAAATTGTTTTTCCGCTCATTGGCGGAAACACCATTTTATTTGTCACATTATAGGAGCACACTCCTTATCTCTAATCCTACATACAGAAAAGATTCTTCCAACAATATCCACATCTTTAACATCTATACCGTATTTCATTATTCTATAAAGTATTTTCTCGGTGTTTCCCAAACCGACATCTCCGATAAACGCCTGACGGAGTAACTCCATAATTCAATATCTGGCCAATCTGCGTTCAATATTTTTTAATTCACAAAGATATCTTTCTCTCTTCTCTGCTTCACTACAATTACCCTGCTACTGTGCAGAGTAACATTGATAGTTTCAGAGAAGCTCCCTTCTTGCATACCTTCTATCAGGATCTAACATGTTTCGCCGTGTATTGTTTATTTGTCTACAATTCTTTCAGGGATTTGTAATTATGTCGACTTAATTCGGTTTGTATGTGCAAGTTTAGGTTGATAATGTTGACGAGATTCACTCTCGTCAACACATGAATTAAGATTAATGGAAAAGTATTGAACGTGTAGTATTTCAGTGTTATATTGTTCTGGTTTTATGATTTACACTTGATACGATTCGTTAGTCTTGACATATTGGTACCTGCACTTTATCTCTGAATGGATGCATTTGATATGTATTGCTCAAATGTAATTTATACTCTACATTACTTCCATGCACAGTGATTGATATACAAGTTCATGCACCAATTTACCATCTTTTTAAATATATTCCAATCATACCTTGAGCATTAAAAAAAGGTTATCTCTGGTAAAGAAAAAGGAATGAACTAATCTATCATTATCTTAACACACAATACACACATTAAAATAAGCAGTTTTGGATGATAATGGAATGATTATAGATTTTATCAGCAAAAAGGGACGATAATTTATTGGAAAACAACTAAGCATCTTGATACTTTTAGATATTGTAAGAGTATGATTACTAAACTAACGTATAAACCGGAACAGGTAACAAGGAACCAAAATACAAAATGATTATAAGTTCAGTTTATTATACTCTATCCATGTATTGCCAAGAATAATCTTGCCAACACATTGTTTCAGCATTATTTTCATATCAATCAGATTAAGTTGAATTGATTTGAACAACAAGCTACAAATCATCAATAGTCATAGAAACGATTCACAGATAGTAGAACAGATCACACGGCAAAAAGTCAATTCCTAATAGATATATACCAGGATTATGTTAATAATGCCATGTTTTGCATTTTGATTTCTATTGTTTAAATTTGCTTCATACTGCTGGTGTGAAATTAGTTAATCTTGTGCATTGACAAGATTTATTCTTGACAATGCCAGTGATGTACTACTCTTAAAGTATTTTCACATGCATTTTCTCTTGCACTTTTGTTTCTCTGAGCTTTCTAGTCTGTGTATTAGTTAAATTGAGTTTTAACAGTATGCTATCTTATATTTCAAAGAATTGTAGCTAAAATTCAATCGAATTTAATATGAAAGAGAATAGTTAAGATTTTAATTGCAGATTACTGCTAAAAATGGTACAGAAATCAGTTTCTATCATGCCTTGCTTATTATTTATTTCTCGTAGAAACATTAAAACATGGTACTTTAATTTCATCACAATAGATATGGCTTTTTTCAAATAGAACGCTTTGTAGTAATGTTTCAGTTTCTAAGTTTGTGTTGCGTTTGAGAAGTGCTCTCACTTCTTGCAACACAGGTTGAGATTAATACATGTATTTCAAGTTGTTCTGTCTTGCCTTTGTGTCTTGACACCATCCATACCGAAGTGTTTTTTCCGATAGAGGAAATAAGTAGATGTGACTGAAAGTGGTCAGCAAATCAGAGTAAAGGTTGGCATTGGAATATATTCAAGATAAAAGTACATCTTCAACATGTTTAGAATTTACTATAAATTTATTTGATGGCTGTACATCAAAAAGGAAGATGGAACAGCATCACATTCTGAAGTAATCAGCTAGTGACAAGGTGTATTAAAAATGCTGTAATACTTGAGCAGGTGGAATTATTGTAATTTGAATTTATGATTTTAGAATATAAACAAATGACTGACCACAATCTTGGATAGAAACAGTAGAATAGCTAGTAGAAATCATAGAACTTATTCTCGCAAAGCCAAACATACATCCATAGTACAAAAGATATTGAAAATATAAGCAGCAAAATTAATTAGATTCAGTCTACTTTAGACCTGGACAAAAAGGAAAGACTGCACAGTTTCATTCGTTAGCAGGCAACAAAGATTTCATGGAATGTAATGTCGAAAAAAAATTAACTTCGTTTGCTGATGCTAACGCTTTGTCGACATTATTTTGAAACTCTACGAGATAAAAAATGTAATAGTGCAGAAGGTGGTCACATTTGCTTGAACAAAGCGAAATCCGGTCAAATTTAGAGAATCCAGTTAAAAATGCAGAAAACAAAATGAATTAAGTAGACTCTAAACATCGTCATAAAAACAAGAATTATGGAATTTAAAAAAGACTTTTTTTTTATTAATTTTAAACCACTGAAAAAATAGGGAATCCAATAAATACGACAATAAATGAAAAAAGGCAAAACACAAAATACTCACATACTCAGATTAAGTGAAATGCAGCCCATTTTAGGCATCTAAATCTAATACCAGCAGCAATGCTTGCGGGTGCAAACCAGCTTCAACAATTGAAAGGTTCAAATCTGCCTCTGAAAAGGTACGTTTCGGAAAATTTGTGTTGAAGTTGAATCTTGATATATTAATATCCGAAGTCAAGAAATGAAGTTCAAGAAATTCGTGAATAGCTCGTAAAGATTCTTCTTTGCGAAATCGCCTGTGATAAAGATACAGAATTTATATATATGCGTAATACATTAAATACTAAGCCATTCTGAAAACTTTTTGTTTCATTAAAAATCCTTATTCCACAACCAAATAAATCTATTTAATGATGACTAAAACAATTTGGAATTTCGCATCAGTTACTACATAGCAACCAATAGCTATGGCTAGTTGAAAATGCTGCTGCAATCCTCCGAGTATAACGCATTCCTAATTTTAAACTCCTTCGAGCTTAATATGGAATAGATTCGCTCAAATGAATCGTAAAAATGACCATTGGAAAGCGCACAATTTGAGGTTCAAGTTTTTATATCGAATATGAAGTTGAAGACAGAGTCTTGAGGAGTTATGGCTCGACAGCTTTTGAAATTTAGTACATTTTATATTCGGGGGAAAGAGGGTAGCTGTAAACATATGAATATATATCCATCTCTAAATGTTAATAACATTACCTGATGGCTAATTTTCAATATGATTAACAACATCAAGGTAGAGACTATTTATAATACATAATGCATAAGGCACTCGTTTAATTTGTTCAAAATTAACCCATGTGAAATGCTAGCGTTAAGGACCTTAGTGTTTTCACGAATTTCCATAACAGTGCTGCCACTGGCACTACAATCAACAGGGGCCACTAGCGAACCAAGAGGAAAAACTGGCGCTCAACAAAAGAATAGTTTTATAGCACAAAAGAATAATTTTAAACTTTTTGCTTAGCTCAAACCCGACTTAAATTGGTGGCACCAATTATTAGCAAGGCCACCTGCGGGAAAATTAAGATATCTTGAATTCTAACCTATCAAGTTTATTTCCAGTCGGTAGTTGCAGTCGGATCCTAGTTGTATTTGGTCCTGCGACTGGTTCTTCTGGTATACTAGTCCTTAAATGTAAAATTCTTTGTTCTCTAAACGCAGCCTCTTGCGCTACTTTTGACAGTGCCGATTCAGCCTAAAACTCGACAGAAAATTTTTGTACTAGCAATACACATAAAATTAACATAATTCAAGGGATTTCTTTAAACGGTATATTGGGTATGCAATCATACTGGCGATACACCGATATACCCATAATATATATAATCAAACCTAATAACTTTATTTGAAACAGACAATTTTCAATTACCAACCAAAACTACCAAAAAGAATTACAAATTTTAATAGAGAATGGAATTATTCTAATCTATTTACATCATCTAAACCATAGTGAAATTGAAATTTAATTTGTATTAGCGGATATTAGTGGATAACGTTGGTTGTAGGTAGGATGCAACTACATTGAACAACATTGTCATTACAATCCGAGGGAATATGCTGCCTTAACTCAAGTCATCTACTCTCTAATTTTATCAAAACAAATAATAGTACGATCATCAACGAGCTAAAAACATCAACATACAAATAAATTTCAGTTCGAACAGAGGACTTATTTTAAACCTCTGCATCCATAAAATATTGACAAATATTCATAATCTCTCAAAAATTTGATATTGATTCTCAAGTTAGCCTTCAGTAATTCAATTTCTACAAAATTGAAGTGGATTCATTTGGACTTTAGTGTAGCATAAATAAATCGATTTTCATTCTAAATAAATAATATCTTGATGATCAGAAAGTTCAAAAAGCTCAGCAAACAAAAGTTCAAATGGAACCGAGGACTTCGGCAAGATCAGTATAGAGTCAAAATGCATGCCGTTAGTAATCTCACTTAGTATGCATTCTTATAACAGAAGTTATTTTGTACGAGTACCTATACGATTTTTACAGTGGTGTGCAGGATAGCATCTAAGAGCTATAATGATATGCATATAGCTGAGTATACGTATATACGTGTGCGTGTACTTACAATGTAAAATTGGATATAACAAATTTTCATTTGAAAAAAGTCACGTATAATGAATAAACGAAAAAGTTGAATTATGCCAAGTTCAGCTTCAGGTTGTCCGATATCACAAATAGAGTTGGAGATTTCGACAGATTCGTTCGATCCAAATTGAATATGTAGAATCAGCGAGGCTACGCTGGCTACATGCTGGATTATGTCTCATATTATTTATAAATAAGCATATATACATATCTCAATCTTCCAAATTACTCTACAAGATTATGGAACGAACTGAAATGCTAACAAAGTTGATCGGATAGCAGACTCAAGTTCAAGCGCATTATGAAATATATGCAGAGTTAGAACAGCAGTGAAACTAAGAATTGGATGCATACAGAAACGTTAACCTGCGCCTTAAAGTAAAATTCGGATAGAGCGAATTTGCGTCATAATTTATCTTATGAGAAATAAACGAAAAAATCATTCGATTTCGGTGTCAGGTTTTTGGAACTACCGAGTTAATTTGGTAGTTCCAACAAATTCGTTCTATCCGAAGTCTACTTGAAGTCAGAAGTGACATCACCTGCCGTTTTGCCTCTTCTTCTCGCCTTAATGAGTCCATCATTTCCATCTCTCTCTTTTCCTGAAGCAATCGATCAGCTTCCAAGGCTGCCTTAAATTCGGCATCCTGATCAGATAGAATGATATATTAGCAACCAAAACTGAACCAAAGTACACATTCAGGCTCAGGGATACCACATAGTTGTATTAGATGACTAGTAAGGTTATATTATATTTCATACCAGATAGTATAGAAGCTCTAGATAGTGGATAGTACAATGGATAGTAGAGTAATAATATATGTGTTCAGTAGTACGGCAATACTAGATAGTTTATCGGACAGTATGATAATACTACTATTTACTGAAGGTTGGTTTTATCCTATGGTATGATTTTCCTAGTATGGGCCTACAAAATAGTAGAGTATTAGATAGTATATTATTTGTTCTACTGGATACTATATTTGCTTTTATACTAGCACGGTTATAATTGATGTTGGATATCATGCTAGCCCCATCCAATTTAATTGTATACATATTAATGCTGAAGCTGACAATTATAGTATGCAATCTAGTGTACTTGTAACTATTTGACTATACACTATAGAGTAACGACCAAAAGGTACTCAAGTTGAAGTACAATTGTGCAGTTCAATGCATTCTTAAAATCAGAGTGTAATGGTGCAAAACGACAGAGAGACAGCAAGGAGAAAAGATAAAAAAGACAGAGTGATAGTATAAAGTAGAGGAAATGACTATACTTCAACATAGAATTGTTCTAGAAAACTGTTCTGTAACTGCTTGTTCAAATAAAGGCTAGTATACTATTCAAATCTGCATCAATATAAACTAATATACAACTAAACTTGGCTAGCGATACCTTTTTAACATGCATAATACTACTCTTCTTTTTCTGCTCTTTCTCTAAATTTGCTCATCTGCCATCAACCAAACATAACACTCAATAGTATATTTTACTGTCTATTCAAGATAGTACATAACTTTTTATTGGTAGGATTTTCATAAGTAACATAGTCATACTATGCTATAAATTACAATATTAGCATATTTTTACAATAGCTAATAAGCGAAAAAGTCATATTACGTCCAAGTTCAGCTGCAGATTTTCGGCTTTTAAGAATATCAGACATATTGAACACCTTTGGTAATCTATAAATTTGGATATAACGAATTAATTTGTTATATCTGATGTTTACTGTATATAGCATAACTAACCTGTTCTTCAAGTATCTGCCTAGTTTTAACTCTTTCTTGCTGAACTCGTCTAGTATTGTCTTGTTGTATTCGATATCGGCCCATAGCCGAATTTAAGCGATCGATTATGACTTCTGAACTCAAGTCGCCTTCAAATCTATCCATAACCTAAGATATCGTAAAATTAGGAATGATGGAACTTGCAAGCATGCATAAATACATGCGGACATATATATATATAGATAGACACCACAGATACTTAAGCTGAATTCAAACTCATAAAGTTATACACGTACTGGAGTAAATGCACATAAAATATGTGGAAATCCGGGAGTTTTTACAAAAGTTGCAAGAGCTATCATCGACCAATTTAAATAGTCTCTATATACTTATACTGGATAGAACTTTTTATTCCTCTATGCTACTTCAAATTTTATGAATCGATTTTTTACTGAAATGTTGGGATCAACTACGGGATAGTATTCAGATTTATAGTTTATAGCTGACAACAAATAAAAATTTTCGAAAAAAAATTATACTTCATCTCTAGGATTTATTGTAAAACAAAAAATACATATCGAATTGCAGCGTATCAACTTGTACAGTAGCCTGTCGATAAGCGCGCTTTTCGATTTAACTCAATTTCTAGTCCGCTGAAGATAGAAATAGCCAATCATATTAGGTTTACACATGAGTTCATATTGATAATGACTAGTTCAATACACATATAAAGTAGCATTTATTGAAGTATAGCCATAGATATTGTTCTGGAGCAATCTTAAGTTGAAGTTGTGTTTTATATGGTTCACAATAGTTGATTCTATGTGTGCACTTTTCTATCCTTAAGATTCATCACATAACAAAATTTAATGCGCCAAATAGTAGCACTAACATGAACTTCCTTAACAATTCCACAAGTGGCTTTAATATTTATAAGTTCCACTAGTACCAACATGTAGGAATGACTGAATCTATTAATAGAATAGTTTTGCGGGCTCAAAAAATAATTACCTCAACAAAATTGATACCAAATTTAAGGCAGCACAGGTACAAATTCAAGTTACACAGTTTTTAACTGAGAATTAAAATCTATATGTAAACTGAATAGTACGGCTTCTATTAGCGCAAACTTAGTGTTTTCATGGGCTATATTAACAGCGTTAATCGAGATATTACTGCATATAACATAAACCTATGTTGCATCCATATATTATATGCATATAACTAAAAATCAAAAATACGATTACTCTCAGTTTGATTACTGAATAGAAGAACAATTTCGAAATTACATGAGCAAAATAAAACAATTTTAACTATCAAGGTGATAGATAGAATAAGAACATTAACGATACAGAACAAAATTTTCAAGTTCAACTTCAATTTGGATGTACTTCAATAGCGAGAAAACTCGCTACCTTTGAACCATGAATTTTGAAGAATTTTATTGGTATTGAAATATTTATGTTGACCAACGACGTTCTGACCTGAACTTGATTGGCTGAACACATGAGTAAGGCCAAAAACGGAAATGCAGTAGCAGATAGAGAAATAGATATGCTGTACGCATCTGCATGCCAAATACTGCCACCCCATATTAGAACATTGTTCTCTTCAAGAAAGTTCACAAAAATCTACAAAAAAAAAATAAAATTTTTTGTATATCAATATATTACATTCAAAATCAAAGTTCCAGTACTATGTTTGTGCAAATTCTGTTGAGAAATTTTTTCTCTGAAGAAATATTCCTTGAAAAAAGTGCACTTATAGAAAAACTGGATATGCTTAACTTTTGAAAAAATTCTAGAATAATATTCAGCAACTGCACATTCAATAATGACTAGTATACTAGTCTGCTTATTATGGACTACTATATTGTAAACTAGATCTATTTCTAACTTGTATACTGGATTGTATACTATTATTCTGCTTCAACATGAATTGATATATAACAAAACGATGCATGGCTAGTATAAAATTACAAAAACTTTAAAGTTTCTTTTAAAATTAATTTTAAGAATAGTAATTTTGTGAACCATATAAAAAAAACTTCAACTTAAGATACTATATTATGTATATAGTCGACTAGACAGTATCAATACAAACAAATTTTACTATGAATTTCTAGCAGCATTTTTAACAATAGCTAGGCTTAAAATAACATATTACCTCACTAGAAAGCGTTTGGCAAAAATTGGGGGTATCCTCGTGCAATGGCGAATGCAAGTATACGAGCAAAAACTGCAGAAAAAATAGCAATTTATAATATATCCAGTTTATTTACTAAATTCGTTTAAGAATGTAAAATTTATAACTGAAAGTTTAGAACTACTTTTTAAATAGAAGAGTAATTATCGCGTTAAACTTGTATTTTAGTACTAGAGAAAAAATCGCATTATGAATTCTAAGGGTTATTTCTAAATTGGTATACAGAAAACTGCCTCTATTACACCCTTATATGCAGCTAATTTTAATCCAAATGTTCCCTGCATAATAATGTAGTATATGTTATCACTAGGGTGTCAGCATTCAATTCAGGCTTTTATGTCTCCATTGCTGAGTTGATGTCTACGCTGTCTCCGAGATCATGTCTCAAACGAAAGGTAAAAGCTATGAAAATATACGTGAAACACAATTCTTTTCAAATAACTATTTGCATAATTTAGCGACTTTTCATTCGGAACGAAATTCTGGGGCCATGGTAGTGAAGTTCTTGCTGCACTAGACTTGTTTGATTAAAAATTGTTTTTAACCACAATTTTGCAATTTTTTTAGTTTTTAGCAGTACATTTATACCTTTCTTTCTTGGGCTGCAACTGTTACAGCTTGCCGATAGCTATTGGGGAAAAAATCTGGGACGAAATCAGTTTTATACTTTGACTGAAATGATTGAATAAACCGAAGGGCAGCACTTTCCCCATCTTTAGGCGGGTCTTCTGCACCAAGGGCGTATGTGATTGGTCGAAGTGCAAAATTCAAAGTTTTCCCGACTAGCCAAAAAGGGAACCCTAACAGGGTTGAAATTACCCCGGATGAGGATTGAACTGGAGTCCTGCTATATCGGTTTCCGAGAAGCGGCTCATCACTAACTGATGTAACATAAAATATACTTATAAACTTTTCATAATTGAATATATATTTGTTATGGATGTTTGATCCTAATATAAGTTGAGTAAAAACTCTCAAGTTGGACACCTATTAAATGTTTGAATGTCCAACTTAAGGAGGTATTCAGATACACGAACAAATACAATTTAGAAAAATTTAAAAGAACCTATTGTTACTTAAAATATGTTCTCAGACACCACGACTGCTAAAATAGTAACTGTTGAATTTGATTAAATTCAAAACTGTACAACGCAAATCACTTACAGTTTATTTCAGCCATTCGTATGTTACATTAGAGTATGGTCGATATATAAAAAATGGTACATTACTCTTTATATACATCGAAGGTTTTTCTCGAAAAATTTATTTTGGTTACAAATTTAGTGTAAAGTTTCTTCAGTAGCCAGGTGTCCATCTATGAAAGGTAGAAACTGCGGCTTGACTTATCAACTGTCCAGCATGCTGAGGTGTCCGGATATATGAGTTGTCCAACATGAGAAGATTCATAGTATGCATATTTACTATAAATATATGCATGTATCCAACAAAATCCGACAACTTTTTGACCAATTAATATTGTTACTTAACATCCACTTTTTCAACTAAAGTGTAGGAAAAAAGGTCACTAAAGTATTTTAAGCCGTTTTCGACCGTTCAGAAATTATTCTGAAAAACGATCTTTGGATAAAAATGAATTCAATGAGCTGTAAAGCCATAAACGAGTACGCATCTGCCCTTTCAAGTCCTCAATCATTTACAATGTATATATATGGATGTACTTATAGTTTTAAAATCCTTCCGTTTTCAGTGATCAATTCTATTCATTCACCATATCCTTTTAAAACAACCTGAGTTGTCAACCTTTACTCTACATATTTTCTAGGCGTATTTACATATCTATGTAACTGCACTTCGAGCTTTGGCAAGATTTAATTCAAAATGAATGATATATGGGTTATACTGTAGCCTTACTTCTGATATAGTGAATTTCCACATATAGCGAATAAACGATATTGCCATATCGTGCCGAGTTCAGCGTAAGATTTTCAAATAAAACGAATGAATTCAACGGTTCCGACAGATTCGTGATATCCATAGTTTACTGAAAGTTCAGTTTCCCTATTGGCCAAGGGGAATGCATACATACGATTTTCTACTAATACGAACAGTGAAACTATAAAAATACATTTCAATGTAATATCGCACAAGGGTATGGAAAAAAAAGAAATTTCAACGAAAAATTCATCTTAAATAACATATAAAAACTTAGACGGATTATATTCAACTTTTTGTGGCTAAAAGAGCTTAAATTTGAAAAGAATTATTAATACCTGTTTCGTCTCTTTCTTCGTAGGTAGATCTCGATATTCTTCCTCTGTTAGTATAACTAGCTGGTGGAGTAGTATCCCCTAATATGAATGCATTCTGGAAAGAGAATAATATCTGACTACAAAAATGAACCATCCTTGCAGGGCAGCACAGATGTAAAATAACAGAGGACATGTACCAGCATTAAATTATAATTATAGAAATATAAAACTAAAATCGAATTCCTCCCTACAAAATGTACAATAGTGAGGAGTTCATATAAATAAGTATTTATATGTATGCATGCTTTTTAAACTTTGGAGAAGATAAATCTGCAAGAACCACCTAGTTTGTTATAACCAAAATTCCATATATCTGAAGTGTAAAGCAGAATTTGGCTTGATACTATTTTTTTTTTGCTAAAAGCAAGTTTGTTACACTTGAAGCTCAAAGTAAGTAGCCGTTCTTAGAAATTCGAATCATTATTTTCTCAAGAAAAAATTTGAAAAGTTAGGAATTATTGTCAAAAATCCTTGTAGAAGGCTCATTTTTCGGTGACATCATTTTAAAGTAAAAGAAAAATTACAACAAGTGTTGGTAACTGTTCTTGCATAATAAAGGTAAATAAAATGTAAAGTCAGAATTTGATTAAAAAAAGGCTAAAAGAACTAATTACAAGACTTTTAGAGTATTATTCTTTTAATTATGTAAGATGCACGAAAATATGCTAAAAGCATGAATATTAAAGCGAACTATCAAACCTAAAATACATATAGTATGCATACTCTAACGTAATATTACAAATCTAAGATTTCGTCCACTTCTAGCACAAATAATTAAGTTTGCATATTTTTTTTGTTTACAGTTCAGTTCAGTTCAGTTCAGTTCAGTTCAGTTCAGTTCAGTTCTTAGAAATTTACTTAATTCTTTACATCTTCTTGGCATTGATTCGCTGAAGAACAGCTTGATTTTCTTGAAAATGCACAAGGTCAAAGGAAAAGTTGCTATCATTTAACAGTAAAAGTATAGTAAAACAATTAATGAAAAAAATCAAGAAAAAGTTTTCTTGGAAGAATCAATATCGTCTAGCTGTAATACAGACCATTAAATAATAAAGGATATGGAAGGGAAATGGGGTTATATAAATATAGATATAAAATTGGTATTTCATAAACTGATACCGTTGGCTATATAAAAATTATCAAATAATTGAAGATATCAATTAAAAATATAGCAATCTACACCAGCAAACAGAGGCCAGTGGAGAGTAAAGCTTTCAAGTAAATGAATACGTTTTTTAGTAGACCCTTGATTTCTATCAACTTTATTTGTAAAATGAAATTTAGAATATCAGTCACTCACCACGGCTCTATCGACGGCCCAGTCGTGCCATTCAAGCATTCTCTCTGCTTGAGCATGATCTTCCGAATGAGTTATTTCTAAAAATTGATCCTTACGCTGCAATACATCATAATTCATACCATTGAAATTTTACTATTTGAATATTTTCTGCTATTAACAGTTACAAGGCTTGTCTTATTTAATAATTTAATGTAAACATTTGGGAATTATTTATTAGGTTAATTAAATTTTAATATTATCCTATCAATGTTTTTGTTACAGTCCGTGAATGTGTAAAAAAGGGACATGAAAAATAGAAGAATTTTAAGAATAATAAAATACGCCAGTTAGTGTACAAAGATTTGAACAGACACCTAGATACATTGGCGACTTTTCAGTTTAAAATGTGTTTATTTTAATTGAAAATAAAAATTTGAGAATTATTTCTGAAAAGTTAAAAATAGATTAAAATTTTTACCGTACAGGCTATTTCTAGTATAAATGAAATTAAATGAATAACAAAATGTTGACATCAATATCAAATAGATTATGCCTCATACATAACGAAGTTCTGATTGATTATATTACTAGTTTTAAATTTACTAATACTGAAAAACTTTCTGAAAAGCTTTGAAAATTTTTTATATCAATAGAGGAGAACACGGCGTTAAACGGAAGCTAAATATAGAATAATTTTAAAAAAGTAGAGATTCTCTAGTTTTAGCCAATGAGGCCATGGTTAACCTCTTTTCCATGTAAGTGACCCGATTGCCTGCCTATTGAGCAGAATTTGACTTTATTTCCAAGGTCATAATATTCAATAAAATAAAAAAATTCAAAGAATTAAAATAATGATTAATTGATATACTAATCTTTAAGGCCCTGCTTCTCGCTTAAGGAAAAAATGAGCACATAAATAAGAAATTTTGATTTACAATATATGAAATGCCAGAAAAGGGTGGTCAGAAGTATTTTTACTCAGCATGCATATTCTTAGTTTAAAGTCTACCACTTTTTGGATTTTGAATCCATTTCATTATCTGCATCCTTTTATACGCATACTATCAATTCATGTTTGAAAACTTTTTAATATATACATATTAGTTTAAAAATCACCTAGAATTTTGGTTATGGTGCTAAATCTAATATTGGGGTATTTTTTACGATAAAAACAAAAATAGTATTTATACAGTTTTGAATTGGAAAATCAATGTAGTAAAGATTATATAAATTTGCACTAATTCATTAGTAATCAAAAACTCTGCATCAATGTACATCATTTGAATAAAGAAAACTAGATATTGAAAGACGGAATAATATGAAGAATGTGCTTCATCA
Organism: Vaucheria bursata; assembly: GCA_032358265.1. Lineage (NCBI taxonomy): Eukaryota > Xanthophyceae > Vaucheriales > Vaucheriaceae > Vaucheria > Vaucheria bursata. The sequence continues at coordinate 95,541 of JAULBW010004198.1, read as the reverse complement.
CATTAATACGACCACATTACAGGCTAGGTGCCATTTCGGGCATCATCGAACTCATTGTAGATTCGATGCCATATCCGCCTCTTATAAGGTTACAAATGATTTTATTTTGAGAGGTGAAGTACACAAATAATTTATTGGAAACAAGGTAGAAGTGCAGTGTACATATCCCATTATATGCCATGTTAAAGCAAAATGGATTGCATGCTTTAGGGCTTAAGAAGATTTTTAATCAGAGTCCACTTTCTAATAATGAAAAGATTAACTCCACATTGAATGTAACGATCCACACGTGATATGGTGGTGTACACAAACGTGGAAACATTGAAAGCATAAGCGAACGGTAATGTTTTATCATCAAACTCGCCTGCTGTTTGTCTGAATCAGATATTGCGTTCATAACGTCTTACGCTTGAAGCGAATCTGTAACTCCAGTTTTCAAAGTAGGACGTACTTTGATATTCTATAATACTATTCACGTGTTCTTATTATTAATTGCTTTGCCAAATATCTGGAGCAGTAGTCTTATTAAAGAGCCGTGATTTATGTTTGAATTGTTTTGGCTTTTTACTCTATCCAGATACAATCTAAGGGAATATTCGAGTATTTTAACGTGAAAGAAATTTGTGAATGACTGCATTGCGCACAGCATTATGTCTCGAACGAAAGGTCAAAGTTATGGAAATAAACAACATAAACTATTCTTTTCAAATAAATAGGCACAAATTTTGCCTGTTCTCTGGTCTGGCACAAAATCCAGGGTCAAGGCAGAAACGTGAAATTTACAAGATAAAATTAAAGTAAAATAATTTTAATGGAAATTATAACTTGTCATGTGAAGAAAGATAAACTATTAAAAAAATAGCCTCTAATTAGCAGTTTACATTCACTAATCTGAACTTCTTATCATTTATTCTAAGGTTTTTACAGATATACGTCTTAAAATTAATAGCTAGTAGGTTATGTTAAAATTTTGTGTAAGGTTATAAAATGGGTGCAGCACTTGTTCTTTTTCTGGTTTCTCCATAGAGATTTACGGTGATAAGTCAAAAATAACATCAAGGAATGGAAAAACTTACTTCCAATTGACTATGAAGTAAATATATTTGTTGCTTAATTATGGCCATTGCTAGGTTATAAATTTCATTTATACTTTAACCAAAAATATCTTGAAAAAACCAATTCTGTCTCTTTCAACATGTAAAGATATTACTTTTTTTATACCAGAGTATACCTGCTACTTTTACTTTGCAAACTAAGGTATATAAAAACGAAATATTAAAAATGTTTCTTACTACATAGAAATGACAAGGCACTAATTTAAAGTCTTACATTTTAAAAACATAATCTATGCACCTATTTTTTGATGAATCAATTTATTTCTCCTCTGAAATGATTTGATCTTTTCTCTTTTAATCTCTTTATTCACATACTGTCAGAAATTACTGTTTTTATTGTTCTAATATTCTATTTAAGATTGTGGTCCATTATCCATTTGACAGTTTTTCTTAGAATTCACCCATTCTTTAGATTGCGTATGCTTTCTGCAATTTATTTGAATCCTAAGGAAATTTGCCATCTTCAGAGCTTCATTTGCAATTTCATTGCACTTTCACTTATAATTACAGTTTAAATTAGCTGTCTTTGGCCAATTATGATGTGCATCTTTAACTTTCATTTCACTTCTTCTATCTCTATGGATTGCTATCTTTCAGGCAGGACGCTGGGTGTTTGAATAACTGCCATCTTTTTACCCTTTCTTCTTTCAATATGTTTTTGTTTTGTTCATATTTGCTTGTTTATCAACTATTTCATCTCATACTGCAATGTCAATATTACAGTATATTCTCTTTTTTCTTTTCACTCTTTTTCTTAATGCATAAGATATTTTTAACTAATTATATGAAATCACTTAGTACTTTTATAAGAGTGCATCTAATATAAATATTCAACTTTATGTTAAGTTTCCTTCCAAACTTATAAATTAGAGTGATTTTAGGGAGGAAAGTTGAATTCTGAGGTTTTAGGAAGCAAAAAAAAGCAAATAAAAAAAGCAATAGTTCAAAAAAATATTTTTTCCAATGAACAAAAAAAGAGATAGTATATTCAATTGCCAAGCTACAAGAAGTAGAATGAAAGCTGTGACACTAATTGTGAATTTACAATTGGTGTTAGTTTTTATTGTTTGTAAGGACAAAGAATTTAAATAGTTGATGTAAGAATGATGTAACTGGAGATAACTGGACATCAAGATGCAATATGAATATACACATTAACATTGCTTTTGCTTCATTACCCTTAAGGTTTGTCATGCAATAGTCTTTACTATGCTTTAACTGCCAGTTAAAAGTAAAGTTTTATCCATTATATTGTATTAGATACCTTACTATGCTTTTGTAATGCAGAACAAGATACTGCCATTGATGATTACCATCATTGGGAAATGTGACGTAAAAGTGTAAGAAAGTAATTCAATGTGAAGGTAAATGATACTGGACTGTTAGCAAGTAACTTCCTAAAGTATTAATTCCGTTTGTAGTTGTGGTACGAGATTTGAGAAGATTCTTAAAATAAGATTTGAGAGGATTTGTACAACTAATATTTGAGAAAATTTGTACAAATGCGCAGTTCAAGGAGAGTCACATATTTGGAATAATTTGAACTGCATGTGTTTTTGTTTTTGTGCTTATAGAGTGTCCTCACTTCTATTGATGCATTTAGTAAATGTAATATTTCTGAACTATTTTTTGCCCGTTCTCTCTCGTGATTTCTTTATTGCACTCCAAATATGAACATAGTCAAATAAACACAAGTTTGCATCAAATATTTTTGGAACCAAGAATATCAAACAAATTTTATTTCATCATTGTACTTAGGTAAGCATGTCTGAGAAAATAGAGGTAATTTTGTTGCAAAAGAAAAGAGAAAAATTGTTGTCAGCTAAGAGGCATTAGAAGCCACTGATATTTGAGTAATTTCAGAAGAAAATGTTTGAATATTCATAGTACCAGCTATCTGGTAGGAAGTTTTGCACAGCTAGTGATGTATACTCGAAGAGAATTACATCAGATGTATAGCAAAGCAAAATTATTACTAAATTTTTTTATTTAGCTTCAATTTTTTCGTTCTGATTCTGATGCCATCAAAGATAAGATAGATAATTTGGTGAAAAAAATTTGAATGTGTCAATAAGAAAATGTCCATTTTGACATTACATTGCTGCTGCAATCCATTCGGAATATAAAAGTTATTTTGTATATTACGCTCAAGATATAATAATTTTTAAACAAACACTCACTTGAAGCAGTTTTAAATTGATCAATATTGTACAAGTTATATCTTAGATATTTGAATAATATCAGTTTTGGGCATGAAATGATTTAGTATGCTAGACAAAAATGCTTTTGAATTCAGATTCAATAAAATTCATATACTTTTTAGACCATCATGTAGATTGTATCCAAAGCATAGACTTAATCCCATTAAAACTCATGTTTTTTTATATTTACGAGAAGAGAATAATTACTAGCAAAGAAATTGCTGACAGGAGCATACCTTGTAAGGAATCGTTTCAAATAAGGTGACATTATATCACAACAAAAATTCAATATTTATAAATTTCATTCGCCCATTCAGCCTTTTTTAACATTCCTGTACTTCTAATAAATATGAATAAACGATTCTAAACATGGCAGTTATAGATTCAAAAATATAGCAAGGCATGAATTGAGTGTTCTAACGAGTTCCACATCTTTCAAGGTGCAAACAAAGATTATATCCTTAGCGAAGATTCACCTGAGTATGATTTCTTTGGGAACTTTGAGAAAATGAATTTCTTCGACACAATCATGGGTTCTAAATGTTTTTATTTTGTCAAGAGAAACAGAATAGAGAGCAAATGTTACTATTTTTAAAATGATTTTTAATTTTTATAAATTCTAAAATTAATATAATTTGCAAACCAACATATATATATGTACATATTTAATCATATTTTCTGTTACTACATAATCTGAATTATTTCAAAATTAAAAAAAAGCAGAGGTATCACTTGAAGGTCTATAATTCAGATGAAATCTACGAATGAATATTTGACTGAACCCATCAACAAATGCCGAAAAATAAATATAAACAAATATCAATGGCAATTCCAAGATGAATGAATTTCATCGCTCTTTAACAGGCCTGTTTCCATTAATTTGATTAGTCTGTTTTAATTTCAAATATTGAAACAAACCATGTGAAAACGGAGGGGCAGTTTTTTATGTTTACTTAAACTGCAAGTAAAAAACGTTTGATGGATTATTTTTATCCTTTCTCGCAACGAGTTAAGCCCTGCCTCATGATAAAAATTTTAAGTTTGCTTACATTAACGAAGAAAAATCATTCAAGGAAAATGTAATAATTTTCTATTGAACTACCCGCACTCTACGAAATGTTGGGTCACTACTTCCTGTCACAAACAAACCTAACTTACTAACTTCCGTCAAGTAGTTAATGCACTCTAATGTTATCTCTTCCCCTGGAAGTAACACTGGTATACCGGGTGGATAAACAGTAATCGTCTCAGCACTAATTCGACCCATAGAATCACTCAACTGAACATCCAGATATGGCGAAAAAAATGCTTCTCTTGGAGTAAGACACTGCTTAGAAATTCGGGGAATACATTGAATTTGCGATTCATAAATTCGATGCTTCGAAATATCATTTCGAAATATTTTGCTTACTTCGTTTATGGCAAAAATGAGATTTTCTGCATCTAAGAAACTTGATCCTGGTCCAAAGGCAAATGTAATTGTTTTAAATGTCCCCAATTCTGAATAAATTCCATACTCATTTTCAAGAATTTCATCAAATATATTGGCATTAAACTCGGGGAAATAGATAGTGACCTTGAGAGGATCAATTGCAATTGATTCTCCAATATCTTTCGCTGAAAGAACTTCAACATCCGGAATTTTGCCTATTTCAGTTCGGGCATGTTCTGCTGCAAAACTTGCAATTAAAAGCTTCTGTAAACCTGGTTTGTTGTTTGAACCTAAATCCCATCTTGCAGCATCTAAGGACGCCAGCAGAAGATAATTTGGACTGGAACTTTGAAACATCTCTAAACAAGAAGAAATAGTACTTTCTACATTACATAATAAGCCATCAGACAAATGTAAAAATGCTGTTTGTGTCATTGAATTTAATGTTTTGTGTGAGCTATGTACAACGGCATCTGCTCCACATTGCAAAGAGCCTGCAATATTTTTTGCTCTGGACAAATCAATCTCAAATTCTTTATGCTGGTTATATCTCAGGTCCGTGAATTGCGACTCAATATGTTCCTGGAGAAAATATGATGATATGAATTGGAGGTGAGTTCCATGTGCTTCATCGACAATAAGTGGAACATTTTTGCGATGGCAGAGCTGAGCAATTTCACGAACATCTAAGATTGCTCCAGTATAGGTGGGAGACACAATGAACACTGCTGCAATATTAATGCAAGTATTTAATGCAGCCTCAAGATCTGTAGTAGATATGCCTTGGAACAGGCCTGTTGGACGATCATAGAAAGGAGATAAGAAAACTGGAGTTGCACCACATAAAACGAGGGCGTGGATTGCGCATTTGTGTACATTTCTAGGCAAGATTATAATTGGATTGGTTAAAGAGTTTTGAGCACGACGCACCTGAACGCATGCCATGATAAGCGCTTCCACACCTGCAGTGCTCCCATTAGCTAAAAACCACGTACGAGAGGAACCAAAAAGATTAGAAGCGAGACGTTCTGCATCACGAATCGATCCCTGCGGATTGAAAAGGTTGTCTAGCTCATCTAATTCAGGAAGATCATGTTTAAGCGCATGAGCATTTCCATTAAAAATCTTCTTTCCAAACACTTCAGGTGCCCCAGCTCCCATTTTGTGACCAGGAAAGAAGAAAGGAACTTTAATTTTCAACGAAACTGATGATAGTGCATCAACCAATGGACATTCGTCTTGTGATGGTAATGGTAGCGCTTCGCATTTAGTTACTAGCTTTGTTCCGATTTCTCGGAATGAAGGGAGTATCGCAGTGACCTGAATAACATTGACAAGTCGCGCAAAATATAAACCAGTTCGCATTGTTCAGTTGCAGATGTGGTTTATGAACAGAAAATATATCAGAACTTGTCGCTGCCATCTTCCCCCAAGCATACATTCTCCTGCTATAATTTTCAGAACGACTAGTGCACGTAATTATGTCAATTAGTGTTATTAACACTAAATAGGAATTGACAAAAATTTTAGTGAGGTAAAAATAAGGTTTGTAGTTAACGTTACAGAAACTGCGGAACTACTGGATGACATGCATCTCACATTAATTGCACTGCACAATATTTGCATATGATAGGTAAAGGTCAAGTTACATCATACAGTGCCCCATTATATGCCGCATAAAAATTGAATTCCGTAATTTTTGTGTTGCGTACTGGCCACAATGGCAAAAATAGTCTTAGTGATTAAAAAAAATTAGAGGAAAGCTCAATAGTTCTACACAGAAAAAGTCAAATCATCCAAGAATCGAGCTAATAGAGCTCAATATAGAATCGCACAAATTAGTGCAAATAAAGTGAATTTGTTCAGATACTTATTACAGTATTATCACCACCAGATACAGAAATGAGTGTACTTATCAAAAGTATTTGTACGCAATGTCATTTTGTGTAAGTTGAAATGGCAATCTTTCAAAATGTTTACTGGAATAGAAATGACAGCATGTAACTATCAGAGCATCAGAAAAATATTGAAGTTGAATCAAAAGGATTCTCTATATACTAGTAGAAGTTAAACAGATTTCTGCATTCTGCACTGATATTATGCCTTTTATCTCTGCATACTTCTATTATTACATGCATCATAAGCATACTGTCTAAGTAGCATATTTTGATGTAAAATTTTATTTCTAAATTAAAAATTTACTTTTCAAATTTGGTCTCTTTTTATTATACATTTTCTCATTAATAAAAGGATATCTTTTCATATATTAAAAATATTTTATATTTGATACCTAACTTTTTGTGGCTTGAAACATAAACTTTGCATCTTACCTAATATAAAATTAGTGATTACATTTAATGGAAAAAATAAACTGAAATATTTGAAACATTAAAATTTAAAATGAAGTTACGACTTGATATATTTTTTAGAGACATTGAAAATTAAAAACAAATTATGAATTAACAATTTTGAGTAATTTGTGGAGAGATTGCAAATTACAATATTAAGATATCTCTAGCAATACCAATTATACTAACAGTTTCAAAATTTACAGATTTCAAACAAATTATGCATCTCAAACCAGAATATCACATCTTGTTGCCATTACTTTCTGCCATTTCTAAATCTTGGCCAGATTGACAACCATTTTTAATCTAGATTGGTTTTTCCAGCAAAATTTTTAAAATACAGGAGTTCCATCAAATCTTGGCAATTTTGTACAAAACAACGTATATTTCAAAAATGATGTCATTATGACTTGCTATCAAACTATTCCAATCAATTTTACAGTACACTTCTGTAAAATTTTATGATGACATTGTTAATGATAGTTAAATGGCCACAACAATCTCATGCAATAAACAAAGAGTGATGCTATCGGTGAAAGTGTTTTTTTCACCTTCAATATGAAGGTGATTCTAGAATCAACATGATCGAAAATTTATAGAACTGTTAAGAAAAAAAGAAATTAATATAAAAGAAGTCACAATTCTAGCATTATGGTAGAACAAAGATTATGATGAAAAGAAGGAAAATAAAGCAAAGTAAGAAATAGAAACGTAAGGAAAAAGCTTCATTATTATACAATTAAGTTGGAAATTATGCAACGTAACTGATGTACTAGGACCTAAATGATGAGTAACTGATGAAAACAATAAAGTAGAGGCTGAAGTTGGAATATGTTATAAATGAAAGTAAATCTTCAACATATTTCAAATCTCCGTTAGCGTTTGCACATCATAGCAAAAGGTAGAGCATTATCACATAATGACTTAAACTAGGATGTGATAAATGACGTTACAAAATGTTGTATTTGAGGGAACATGCATTTTCTGAACTAGAGTTGTTGAAAAGAATTTTAATTATGGAATGAATATAAACGAATCACAATCTTAAACAGGAAATGGAACAGAAGAGCCTTTAGAAATCTCGACGCAAATACCATGATAATACATCTATGTAATCTGCTACAATCCTTCCTCAATGTAGGCATGCCAAATTTCAAATTCTTTGAGCCGTAGTCCTCAAGACTCGATACTTCGCTTAAAATACAAGTTTGAGGATTAAAGTGTATCTTTTATTGGTCACGTTAACGATTAGCATTCAAGAAATATATGCAATATTGAACTTGACCGAATCTGAAATTTAGGTCATGTTCGGGAAAGACAGTAAGGAGATTTCATGAAATGCTTGGATAGTGATAGAATGAAAAATTCGATATTTAAATGTTGAATGCGAGACAGGTCATTTGTTTCAGTCTGTACGATCAATTTAATTGGCATACAGTGTCAATTAAGAGATATCAAGTTCATGAAATATACAAATTATAGATGAAAAATATTTGTAGTTCCACCACTTGTATAGCCTACGCAGATAAGTTGAACGTTCATATATAAAGAATTTGTCTGGACCACCAATTTGATTGTTCGTTACGATCGAAAATCTAGAGCTAAACTTTTACCTAATAAGGACTTATTTGTCAAATTATTAGAGTGAAAATTAATTAAAAGAAAATTCGTTCTATTCCATGTTACCTAAGGATTTTGGTTAGGAATTTCATTTACAAAGATATTTCTGAATACAATGAATGAAATAAAAACATGAAAAAAGGAATCCAAATACTTAAAAGGAATACAATCTCTAAAAGATATATGTTATTTCCTTTGCCCACAGTGTAGACTCAAACTTACCTCTCACCCACTCATTTACTTTAAAAGTACCTTGAAAAGTAGGTATTACCAATATCTATAGTTCTCTCTTGAATTCGAGTATTTTTTCGGAAGCATATCCATTTGGATTGTTGCTCTGCCATCGCCACGTGTCTTCGCACATTTCCTTCAGTCCCCGAACTGCTTCCCACTTTAAAAATTTTGATGCAAAACTGGGATCAGCATAAACTGTTTCGACATCTCCAGAACGCCGTGGACCAACCTAAAAAAATATTCATGTAAATAAAACAAAGTTCAATTCAGATATGGCAAATTTGTTTTGAAAGAATTTTCACTTGTAAGGAACATTCACTTATAACAAATATTTACATTACGTGAATAAACGAAAAAGTCATATCGCATCAAGCTCAGCTAGAACTTTTCAAATAAAACAAATTTAGGGCATAACGAATTTATTTGGCATTTCCGATAAATTTTTGATATCCCTACATTTTTTACTATATATAATTAATTAATAACGAACATTTAAATTATTTTATTGATTTTACTATGCATTAAATTTTTCAAATTACAACCACAAAACCAATTTTCATATTTGCACTACTGTGAACCGACTAGAAATCTTGCATTACCAATGAAAGAGCCAATTTTCTCCTTTTTTGATTGACAGCAAGAGAAACTTTCAGTAAAATGGTTCTTTTTCAAATAATTAAATATTGGTCCTTTCAACAGTAGGGAAGATTATTGGTCACCTCACAGTGGTGCATCTAGGGACTCCGCATCAAATCAAGTGCTATTCTATTTGATTCGCCAATCGAATTAAGAACAATTTCAAAAATAGTCAAAACCAAAAGAACAATAACATGAGTCAATTTTCATTTGTTGATGTAAGTTTATGTGATATTAAAGGAGGCATTTAAAGATGCTTATTGCGATGCTAAGATGAGCTAACACATCCACAGAAATAATTCTAAAAAACATTGGATATAAAGATTCATTTCAATGAATCAAATTCATGCATATGCCAGAACTCAACGTTTCTACAAAATTTTTGTAAAAATTGATTGGTGGAAAAGATTGGGATTGGAGTAAATTTTAGGTACGCGCAAGTAACTCAGAGTTGTCAAAATAATAATTGGATTAAATAACCAATTGTAAACAACTACTATTTTATACATTAATTACAATTTTTTTTTAAATTTTTGAATAAAAAACGAAATTGTCATTGCAAATAATATTTATTATCCTTTGAAAAATAGTAATTATTATTAATTGTTTCAGAAGAGTATAGATATATATTTGCAAATATTATTTGACAGCATCGTGGTGAAATTCAAATAGAGAATTTAAATCACATGCTTTCTAATCGAATCGACTCTGAATACCTTGTATGGAATAGTTTTCCCGCTAGCTGCTTCCATGCCATGAACAATGTCAAGAACAGAATAACCTTTTCCAGTGCCCAAATTTACAGTTGCAAAGCCAACGCCTAAAATAAAAATATTCCACAAAATATCAGACGCAATTACGTTAGCTGGCTGTCCAAAAAACATGTGCTTAATTTAAGTAACTAGTTGATTTGAAAAACTCCCACCTTGAATATAACTGAATGAAATAAATGTCATTCAAAAGTAAAGGATTATTTTTCATCTACACCATTTATTGATGAAATTCGAGAAAGAAATTGCAAGAAAAAAATAAAATTAGCACAGACTAGTAATCAGTCAACCATCAAATATTACTGAATATTTGAACAAGTAAAATACATAAAATCAAGTTTGATTGTCAATTTTATTATAAAGATTGAACACTACTCGGTCGCTACTGGTTGCTAATATAGGAAAGAGTAAAAAAGGTTGAAAAAAACTATTTAAATGGTCATTCCAGTAAGCTTGTGGGTATGCAAGAAAAGCATGGTACCTTAAATAAAGCACCATATAAAAGAATCGATTTTCGATATAAGAGTTCATTCTTTCTGTGTCTAACTTAACTACGGCATTATCATCAATTTTTGAAGCCCAATTTCAAATTTAGGAACTACAGTATATAGAATATTCCGAATGTAACGCATTCATATTATAATTGAATAGGACACTAGCATAAATTACTTGATAATTTTCAATCAAATGGTAGATTTCGATGAGTGCTTCATGCCTGTGTAATTATGATAATTCCAGCCATAAAGGTAAATTCAATGACTTGCTGAAAATGTATGCTTTCAAATTTAGAGTACTGGTACCTGTAATAATTGCGACTTGTAAGATTTGAAATGGGTACAATTCAAATCAACATATGGAAGTTAAAATGCAGTCCTGCTTCTAATGATTTGTTTAATTGATATATATGAATACATTGATTCAGAGCAATATCACTGTTAGGTGTAACTGACAATTTTTAAACTGACAAACCTCCATTTTTAAGTTTCTGTAGTCCCGCTACATGTCCCATTGCTAGATCCATTACATGAATATAATCCCTAACACCCGTACCATCGTGAGTGGCATAATCATCCCCAAATACCTACAATTAGATGCATAAATAAGAAAAATAAAAGTTAAATATCAAAATCTGGATATTAATATCTAATCCGAGGTATCAATATTCAACCTCAAAATATTATTTTAATTTTAACTATATAAATAAAAAATTAAATCTAAATCTAACTTAAATATTAAAATCAAATTTGGATATCTATATCTAAAAAACGTTACACTAGAAAAATGAAATATTCCTCATTAGTGAATTCGAAAATAATAATCTCTGCCAGAGCACAATTGTGATTATAATCGACTATATATGTTTGTATATGTTCAATAGATTGTTTGTATAAAGCTGCCATGCTAATGGAGTTCAAGTTAACAAATTCAAGTTGAATTCGATCCATAAACTAGATAGAGTAGAAATATTACTTTCTCTTCTCTATAATGTTTGTACCTCGTACCAAGGTATTATACCAATTCCAAGCTCTAAATTAAGCATTCATTTTTTAAATTGGGCCACATGTGCATATGGCCTAAGTGCGTTTAATTTTTCCAACTGTTGCTAAAATCGATATTAAGAATCGAAAGCAAAATTCAGCAGAGTAAAAAATCCTACATTTAGAGTTGAATTAAAACTGATCCTCGCCAAATTTAAAACCCTAGATGTTGAACATCATTCTTCTATTAAAAGCAGGATTTTAATTTTTTAAATAGAAAATTTTTATTGAAACAAGATCTAGATTTTTAAGCTACTTTAGGCAATTTTCCTCTATAGAAATAGATATAACCTGCAAGTGAGATCGACGGCCAACAGCTACTTGAGCAACAAATGGCATCAAATTATTAGGTAAACCATTAGGGTCTTCGCCAATCAGTCCCGATTTGTGCGCACCAATTGGGTTGAAGTAACGTAAGACTAAGATATCCCAGGTAGGATCTGCTATATGTTCATCACGTAGAATCTCTTCAATCATGTATTTGGTTCGACCTACAAAAATAATGCAACAGAACACATTTTTAACTGCAGTAAACTTTGGATGTAACGAATCAATTCGGTGGTCAAACAGATTTGTTAGTTATATCAGAAGTTTACTGTATCATCAGCATGCATCGAATTTCATTTCATTTTCTTCATACATTTTCAAGTATGTATGTTTGATGTTTAAATGCAAATTTATCAACGTTCAAAATCTTAAATTTTACTTTTTTCCATTTAGGTATGCACTTTCCAAATTGCAAATATTCGAAATCATGAATATAGTAACTTTCGGTAAAATGAATCTGTCGGGACCACCGAGTCGTGTCATTAAATCCGAAGTGCGTTATATTCGAATGTCTGAAAAGTTGAACTTGGCACAATATGACTTTTTCATATATTCGTTATAAGTGAAAACTTCTTATATCCAAAGTTTACTGTAGTCGAATAATTTTTCAAATTTTTAATAGATTATTTCATGCTATCTAGAATATATTCGACTACAGTAAACTTTGGATATAACGAATTTTCACTTATAACGAATATATAAAAAAGTCATATTGTGTCAAGTTCAACTTTTCAGACTTTCGAATATAACGCACTTCGGATTTAATGACACGACTCGGTGGTCCCGACAGATTCATTTTATTGGAAGTTTACTGAATGTTAATATAAATCCTACGAATCATTTATACTTAATTACGACAGTGAACTGTGTTTGATTCCCTACATGAATACTTTCACTTGAAAACTGAAAGTTAGCCTTTACTGAATTTAAATAATATTTAAGGCATATATTCGAATAAAACTGCTCGTACTTGACTTCTCTAGTAGCTCTTGAGCATTTCATGCCTGAATTACATCACATACTATATAAAAATGACATAACAATAAAAACGTTCCAAATATAAATTTTTGATGTCTACTCTTTTGCAAATTTTTCCAAATACTTACCTTTTTGAAAATAGTCATTTTCATGCGTTTCATCCTTGAAAAAAATCTTTATAATTACTGGTTTCTTTATATCATGTCTGTATGCAGGTGCTTAAAAGTGCATTTAAGTATATAACGTCTAGTTAACAAGCCAGAAATTGAAACAGTCAGCTACGCCAAAAATTATCAGTTCACTGAATACATCGGATTAGAGATATCAATGTACACTAGTAAGTGGAGGTCGGTGGAGTAGCAAGCTATGAAATTATAGAATATACTCTTTTGTGAACAAAAGATTTTTGGAATATCAATTGTATGAGCTCTTCACTATGCATTCTTTTCGTGTCACTACTAGATATTACATGTACAAAACAATGCTCATAAAAAAATTTGATCATAATTTATTTTATTCTTCGTCTGAATGCATGTATGCACTTTTACATACATCTTATAGCAGAAATGACAATTTTCATAAATTCATACCTATGATTTACGGAAAAAGAGTAACGGGGTAAGAAGTTTACTTTCCAAATAGCATACATATTTTTTAACTCTTTATATTTTTGAAACGTAACTTTTTCTCCTTTTTCAAAATTAGTCAAAATTCATCTGTACATATGTGCTTGCCCCATCCGATAATCCCAGTCCTTGACTTAGATGTGTTAAGTGCTTACCATAGGGGTTTGTAATGCCTAGCCCAACCCGGCAATTTTCATTAAGAGGCAGCTTTTCAGGCTCACCGTACACAGTAGCGCTACTGCTAAAAACGAGCTTTTTACAGTCAAATTCGTGCAGAAGCTCAATGAGATTAAGTGTCCCTTGGATATTATTCCTGCAAAAAGTAACAACTAATTAGAAGAATTGATAGTATGGCTTTCTTTCAATATACCATTTTTGAATTTAAAATAATCCTTATTACTTCAATACAAAAAGGAGCTGTGCTATTTGACGCAAGCACTATTTTAAATAAAATATTCTTAATTAAGATAACTCAGTAATTTAAATGGTCATTTTGTAAGTAGTATATTGGCAATACCTAGTATACTGCATATTATTTTAGGAACTACTTTATATACTAGAGAGTGTTTTAGAATGTTCAATAATAATTCTAGAATATTTTTCACATTGAAGTAGGAAAAATGACTCTAACAGATAACTTGTACTATATTGAGCTCTTTTTCTCTTGTCGCTACTAGTCAATTAAATCCCAAAAACTATAGTTCCATTACTAGGGCAGTGAGAGTGAAAAAGATAACTTTTAGTGAAATCTACATGCACCGATAAAAAGGACCAATTCCAAAATGTAAAATTTCATTGTTTTTGAGAGCCTGAATGAATATTTTAATGTATACGCTTAAAGTTGGCCTTCTATTCTATCACACACACTGTGACAACTTTCCTGTAATACTTAAGTGGCTTGGACACACTCTCTCCAACAGCTTTTAATCCCGCAAAATGAATGCAGCTGTCAAAAGTAAACTCTTCAAAAACCTTTCGCAGACCAATCGGATCGAGCAAATCGACTTTTCGAAACTGAAGCTGCTTCTTGCTGCACCCCGTTAATTTAATGACGCGTTCAATCGATTCTTCCACGGAATTCACCAAATTGTCAATAATGACAACCTGATATTAATAAATTTGTTCAAAATCAGTTAATTAGAAATAATCTTGAGTATTTATATAGTGTACGTGCTTATACAGCCTCAGTATAGTCCTCATAAAATATACAGTTTTGTTCATCATAGTGCTCAAGTTATATCCCTTACACAGAAATAATCATTGGACGTATACTGACATCTGATTCACTGAAAAAATAATGGAAGCCTTTAAACTTCAAAGAATTTTGAAAATATATTTAATTTATTTGATTTGAGCGACAGCTTAAATTCAATAAGTGCAACAATATATTGAAAAAAATTTAATTCAAAAAAATTATGGTAATCTTAGAATGTTAAGAAAATAATTGTAATATTGAAATGAACGCAAACTGCAATGTCAATAAATATTGTAATTGAGCAAAGACTATAATTAATGCAATTTGTCCAAAATTACATTAATATTTGAAAATTTCATAGAGAATTTCGACCTTGAAAGGTACCATTTTTGCATCCCAAACTCTAGAATCATTGAATTTTAAGAGAAATATGGATATAAACGGTGTTGAGGATACTGACGTTTGCTGGTTTTGCCTCAAATTCAATTGTTGCAGTCATGAAAAATTAAAAAACATAGATTATTTTCTTATCCCAAATTTCTAAAAACTAGTTAATAGTTCGTTCAAAATTCAAAAATGAATTATTTTTGCAAAAAAAATTAGATTAATTTCAATTTATAATTTTATCCGAGCCTAGATTGTTACATGGAATGTATTGTATCTTGGTAAACATTATCTCAAAAATATAGTAACTCATTCATTTCAAACAAATGAAAATATCGATGAAAGTGATTCATTTTAAACATAATTAGAATGGTCGATTTATTCTTTACAGTCTATCTATATGTAATTGCTCATAAATATGCCAGCCTTAAAAGTAAATTATGGTACTAGTGTAGTGTATGATGATAAACCTTTTATAAATATTCTTCTATACGACCTTTTACCATAGATGAAATCATTATGAGCTGAAAAGTCATAAAAGCGTTTATTCTTAGTAACGTCTTTACATTTACTAAATCCCTCTATACTTTATCATCATAAACTACACTCTTACCCACATTATACAATATAGGGTAATTCCACAAAAAGTTGTATTGTTGGTGAAAGTTTTAAATAATAATGACATTATACTGAAAACTTCTGATAATGACGAAATTTACAAGAGGCTATTGAAACTTTTTGTCCATAATAAAATACACATTATTTTGCTCGAAATTTTTACGCTGTTTATTAAAAATTCAGTTTTCTATAGGACACAAAACTAAATGCTCATTCGATTATATAAAATGTGTGCTCTTATCGTAATTATTGAATTTTCAGGGTAGAACAACAAATAAACTAATGATAAGCAGAATATTGAAAAAAGGGAAAAAAAACGAGCTTTCTGAAATAAAGCGCGAAAGTTCCTCATTTATTATATGTCCTGATCAACCCTTTTTACTTTATCGGTGGTTTAAACTAGATTCATCATAATCACTTACGGTTCGTCAACAAGAATTTAAATGAAATTGATTACCGACATTTTTTTGGTTTCCTTTACCTCTTCGCCCGCTTTAATTAGCTCTAAGCAGGTGTGGCTTCCAATATAACCAGCACCGCCAGTTACTAAAACTCGGGCGAACGCAAACGCGCTAGGAGATAGCGATAATGTCAACGCCAGAAGAATGATTTTCGATATCATTGAGAAGGACATATGGCAACCAATGGTTGGGCCTGACTACTATATGTCAATAATTATCAGGAGTTGAATATTGCCTCTCTGTAAAACTTTGATGCTTATAGGGATAAAGTAGCATAATTTTTTCCCTTTTACGATTTAATGCCCCAGTGGCGTTAGTCGGATTACGTCGGATCTGGATAATGTGTCAAAATTAGGGCCCGATTCGCACGATAATCAATTTCCTACAACTCAAATAGAATCGGGATAGATAACTTTTTCGTCTACGTCTGAATTCCCAGTTGTATTTCTAGTGCCTCCTGAACTTTTTGCTATTTTATAAGGATTGATTATGAAGTAGATTCCAGTCTTTACACAATTATCATCAAAAAAATTAATGAATTCAAAGCTCTTTCTAGCAAGTTTATTAGTATTTTGTTACATCTGCAGTAGATTTGATAATAAAGAAATAATCATTATCCAAACCATGATTCTGTCATCATCATGGTTTAAAATACTGTTGTTTGCCTTGCAATTTCATTTTTGCTGCTACTTTTTTATCTATTCTGAAATACTGTTACTTGTCAAGCTCAACCTCATAGCTGATAAATTTTATTTCGTACTCAGATATTGTGCTGTTGCTCTAGTTGCAGTTGTTGCTCTTAATTTAGTTCTGTAAATGCTAGAGAGTATAGCATATCTGCAAATACGTGTTCTAATCAACTGTATTCATTCACTGCAGCAATTTAATCTGTCAAGATGAATATGTGGAAGATGTCAAATATCACATTTCCAAAAACATAGAAACAAATTGTTAGGAATTAACTCCCTTAGGGATTAATTCTATTTTTATAGCTGCGGTTAGTTTTTATTTATGACGTTCTAAGTAAATTGGCTGCACAGATGCCAGTAGGGTTTATATTTTGTTGTGTTGATAAAGTTAGCTCACTTCTATCAACACAATTAGTGCATGATAAATACACATATTTCTGTCACAGTTACTTGTGTTCTGTTGTGTTTCATGTTCCTAACAACACCAAAACTGGATACATTGATACTTTAACCATAATACATCAGTTGCACTATATCAACGTTTTTTTAAGTTCCATCGTTTATTGCTTCACGGGTCAAAAACTTACCTGCACTTCTGCATTTGAGTTTTTTCAGGAAACAAACCATACAACGCATAGTATTGTTTGGGTTCCAGCACTTATCGCTCCACAGATAATGTCCTAGGGATTATATTTCTTCAAAAGCCCTTGGTACTATGTACAATAAGTCATTTTTTTCTCTTTTTCAAGTATAACTGAAGAACACGCTTGAGATGCCAAAAAAGTTTTACATATTTTGATTAGCTACTCGTCATGTCAGTTTCAGCATCTTTGCAGTTTGAGATAATGCTTATCCTTTATCAATTTATGGCACTTTAGATGTAATTCAACTACGTACGCAAAAATTTAACGGCATCACAATTGAATGCTACAATTTTGACCAATAAGAATCCTCGAATCACCATTAGAGAACATAGACTACTGCTGCAAAATCGTCGCTCTAACTCGGCTAAATTGTCCAAAGACGCTAACAGCTAGATTCGCCAAAAAAAATACCCGATATCATCAACTAAAAGGAATATAATATTTTATATCTTGACAAAGTTTGCCATGTCCATTAAACCTGCTACTTCATATTGTTCTGCGAGTTCATCTCGAACCTCATCCCACGAGCCTCTTCCAAATATTACTGCATCCATTATATAAGCTGCTCGATCTAATGCGATCTAATTAAAAAATTTGAAAAATCAACTCCATTTCACACATAAGAACATAATGGCAAAAACAATTGTAACTTTGCCCCGATCCAACTACAATTAATGAAACTTGGCCGAAGCCAAAATAATTCTAATCATCACTTGTTTCACTAGGTGCAAATATTGATTTGAAGGATTGTCCGTATCAAGTTTCAATGACATATATTGCAGTAAAAAGTGTACGTTTAAATTGCAAATATTGGCTATAACAAATTTTCATTTTAATAACGAACTTTTATTTTCATAACAACGAAAAATTCAAAAAATGTCCAAGTTTCACTTTAGATCTTCGTATATAAAGAATTTATTTGGCGGCCCGGATAAATTAATTACATTTCAAATTTACTGCATTTATTTTCTGTTTCACGAAAGATAACTGCCGCTATTACTTTGTCTTAAGTTTTATTGAAATGGAGGTCACACATAAATATTGTACGGTCGAAAATCCTTCTCTTTCAAATAAGAAGAATATCGTTTACCTGAGCTGGTGCTTTGCCTTCAGTCTTTTTCCCATCTTGCTTATCCTCAGCTAACTTTTCGTGGATAGATTTCAAACTTGAAAGATCACTGTAACCAGCCAATCCACACACCCGAATAAGCTCTTCTGGGTCTCGCGATATTGTCCATATTGGATTGCGAAGGGCTACTTTTGCAGCATCTTTCATTTCCATTCCACGATGTTTCATTTTGGAAAGTACCTATAAATAAAATATTAAAAAATGACTAGAGTAATACAGTGAAAACCTCTTTTGTTGGACATCTCGTATCTCCAGATACCTTAGTCAGCTGGACTGCTGACAAGACAAAGGCTTTTTAAAAATAGTTTCTGCCCTTGTATATCTAGATACCTCTTCAAGTTGGACATTTGAGCACTGATATGATTGTCCGACTTAGGAGGTTACACAATGCATAAATTTCGGATATAAGGGTTAGGGTCACTTCTAACGAAAAAGATGACAGTCTTTTTAATAGAAAATTATTTTTCCAGCAAAAAGGAGAAAAGAATAATTTGTATGCAGAACTAAGCAACCTTTCATGTAAGAAAGAATGTACATATTACAATGCTAAAAATTCATTGAGTACTAAATGTGACTTTTTGCACTGAAAATTATTCCTTCGGCCAAAAATCAGCTACGCATCAAATGATTTATCTTGAATACAAAAAAATCATTGCTTGCAGTTCAGTTCAAAAGTAACAACTTAGTTCAATTTTAATATTACCTGAGCATAAAAAGCATAAGAATACCCCCAGCCAGGGAACACTTCATTGAACTTTTCAGCAGCTGTTAAGGCACTGATTTCATCACTTTTGGCAAGATGTGATTGGACGAGCCATGTATATACATCCGGGAAAGGTCCAACTTTTAGCATTAGATATCTAATTACAAATTAACGTGTACAATAAAAAACGTTTTAATTTGTTATATTCGACGCTTAATTCATATGTAAACAAATATTATATATAAAGGCATACTGCAGGTAGCTTTAACTAAATATGTAAAAAAGGAAAAGATAATTAATATAAATTTCAATACGGGTAGCATTTATTATCGTGAGCTATACATCTTTTGCCACTGCTAGTCTGCTATACCATCAATACTATAGCTCCATCAGTCACATACTTTTAAAAAAATTAAATATCATTGGCTAAATAATTGGAATGTTTCAGCATAAAACTATCATTTTCCATCCATTTGGCTCTGCATAATCTTTTACCCACCCCTCACAACAAGGAAAATTCTTTTTTTTAAGTAGCTAAAACAAAAAATTTTCCACCGCCTGACAGAATTTTCGTGCTGATAAAAAAATTTTTACAGTTACCTTTCAATGCCATAACCCAACCGTTTCACACTTCCAGGTTCATAAGGCTTTTGACTTCCTAACAAACCTAAATTTGACAATTCTATAGATTTTTTAGCAATCAGCGAGTCCTGTTAAAATAAACATGATATTTGCTCAGCTAAGCAAAGCAGCTAAATAGGAAGAATTTACTAGTCTATTGGAAAAATAAAAGGAAGACTATTCTCAAAAAGAGAAAAAATCTTTCAGAACAAAATTAAAATATTTCATAGCATCTTGGCTAGTACATTCAGTCTTTTTTTTACCGATGCCTTTATTTCTTAAATCAGTATATATTAAATAATCCATTAACTGTATATATATATTGATTCATTTCTATGGTCCTCAACTAGCAAAAACCAATAAGAAATAAAGCAGTATTATTAAAATATTTTGATAAAACATACATGATACATGTATATAAATATATATATTTCACAAAAAATATTTAATATTGTAAAGATATGGGAGCATGCCTACTCATATGTATTGAAAGGTGCAAGATAGTATGAAATCCTACGTACTGGCTTTTCCTATGCTCTATCTATGTATCTATTTTCTATAAAATAGTCACTTTGGAAAAACTAACATTTGAACATGGAAAAAATAGATTATTTTCATCAAAAATTGATTACCCTAAAGTCCTCTTCTGAGGCTATTCTATGTATATAATGATCTACATCAGTGGCTAGTAATTGTAAGCCAGTAGCCTGAGTAGGTCCCGCATTAGTCCGAACCAGAGGCATAGGCAGCGTTTCCGGGGCAGTAGGCCATCGTAGTAGTCCTACTACAGTACCATCTATATCCTTGTAAAAAATACTTAGTATGTGGATTTATTTATATTTTTATATGCAAAAATTGGCATATTAACGCATACATGCATATTTATATGTAGAATATCATTATGACGCTATCCTTCATTTCATAATAGGGGGGTAATGATCGGGAGTAATTGCTCCATGAATGAGGCTGGTTGGCAAGTGTTATTACCATAAAAAAGGGTATAGTACTTTACAATTTTGTTCGACTCTACAGATAATAATATAAACTATAGTTTTTTAGAGTTATATTAGTTAGGTTTTATTGAAGAGTAAATTTGTCTACTGCTCCGCTAGAAAACAGCAGTGATGAAATTAAAATTTTCGAAAAAAAATCAATTTTTAACTGAAAACGAGCACAATTCAGGATTTTGCGTTGTTTTACCATTTAGTGAATTGTAGTTGCTTATTTCTTAACTTACTAACTGCCAAAACATACCAAAGGTAATTGCATGGCCTTCAGTTGAAATTTTAATTTTTCAGTATCTAGTATTAATCAGATATAAGCGCAAAAAGATGAAACACAGGGAAAATATTTTAATGAATATATATATGGTCATGAAAAAATGGCCATATTTCAGACTTGATTAATTACTTTAGAAGAAAAACTTTCTTGAGATCTCAAAAGCAACGAATCTTTATAGGTAGATGATAAAAAATGAAAATAACAGGAGAATTCCACAAGTGCATTGATCTATCGTTACAATTTGGAGGCATTAGAATAAAACTCTTCATAAAATATATATCAATTTCCCATTCTTAATCTGGATAAAAAGTTTGCATTCAAAATTCTATAAAATTTCTATTATAAAATTTTACCTTGATTTTCATTTTAAACAAAAATATTTTCATTTTTAACAAAATGTTAGCAGTGAAGGAATGATGTCTATCTCACCTTTGCAATGGGTATAACAAAGGGATTGAGGCCTTTTCTGTCTTCTGGATTTAGCATTTGCATTCCTTTTAACTCTAGCAACTTCACCAATGAATCAATTCGTCGAGGAGGATTTGGCGCTTTTGCCTGATCATAAAATTCACATCCAATCATTGGATAGTTAAATATAAGCTCTAAATTTTTGCGCAGTTAAAGTTTTACAGACAATTGTGAAGGAAATCTTCGCATAAAATAACATTTAACTCTTGAGTTAGATATTTACTAAGTTCGAATACTTCAAGCTCTTATGCCCAATTACACATCATGCCATACATATTGTAAGCAGTGAAAAGACAGATATATCACAATTCTAAATTTTACGTAGGATTTGTTCAAAATCATTAACTCATGGCATTTTCAAAAAATCAGCTGGGTTATATGCCCTTTTCCCCTTGAATCTTTAGGGATGAAAGAGCACACATGAGTTTGCATGTTTTTATCCCAAAAAAAGGAATCTAGAACAATTTACATAAAAATATAGCCTTTACAGTTAGAGATTCCTGAAAGAATCGCCTTATCCTACCTTCGTTATTATTGCAGGATGAAATTTTAGTGTTTTAGTGACTAACATTCTGAAGTTCAAATTAGTCCTAAAAACTGGTTCTTAGATTATGAGTGAAATAATTCAAAACCTTGCAAGAATCTTTTTTATTTCGATAGGTGTACTGCTTTGTCGCAAATAAGACAATAGAAATTGATTCAAAGAGTCGAAAACCAATAGATATAAATATTAAAAAGGGGAACAAACGGCATTTAGTAAAATTCACTTATTTCTGTGAATTATATATATTTCTATATGCGCTTTTTCGATTTTAATGAAATTTTTCTGGGAAATTTTAACTACTTGCCAGGCACTATGAAATTCTCACTACATTAACTTAGTATAGCAATCTACGATACAAACATGGTTCTACTAAAATGCACAGAATACTTTTATTTGTACACTAATAAAGTAATCTATCAAAAAATTAGTATTTTTTGGTAAGAAGTGAATGTCAGTAGCGGTGGTAAAACGACATAATATAATTTTACTCTAATTCAGCCAGTTATTTCATTGAATGTTGCTGTCTATTTCATGAAAAAATCTAGTATGATAGAAAATCAATTGACTATTCGAATAGAGCTATTTCAAATTCTCAGTAAATGATACTGTTCTGAATAATGAAGTAAACATATTATTAACCTTTTAAAAAGCAACATACCTTTTCTTTGAGAAAACTCAAATAAATTGAAGACTCTGTAGTTGGCGAAGTGCTCATCATACTACAAACTCTACATAATTTTGGAAACCTTCTAGTATTTGAGATTTGGAAAACTTGACAGCGTTTCAGCAGCATAGCATACGCAGCAACGAGGTCGAAAAGTACGATCGATGCAAAGATCAATTTTATCCCACGTTGAACCATTTCTGAATGTTTGCGCTTGCTGGGTAAATGTATTTTAAGGTTGACACGCGAAGCTGAACATTGTTACAACTCTATTCATGAATCGCACGTTTTTCTTAGGTAAAAAAAATTAGAAACTGACAGTGATCAACATTAGAACACATTGCCGAGTATTCTAGCATAGGCGGTACAACAGGATGAAGGACAACTATGATAGACAAGCTACATCATCACATAATTTCAGCTTCTTATACCAAAAAATGCTAACATATAACTCTTTCTTACTCAGCACCACCTGTTGACTGTTGTTATCCTTCATAAGTGCCCACTTTTTCATCTCTTTTGCTTTGCCTCTTGTAGAAGCAAGCCATTTTACTGCAGAACTGTTATGGCACATTTATTTCAGATAAAAAGAGCAAACAAAGTATTATACCTTAAGTTGCTCTTCATGTCTGTTTTGAATGTGGTAGTCAAGGAATCATACAGATCATGTAGCGGCAATTTAGGTCTTCCGCTAGAAATTTGGATTGCATAAGTCAATTTGTTTCTTTCTCTATTAATAAACTACCTGGGTCCATTGTAACACTTTTTTAGCATAGACCGTTTTTAGGACTTGGAGCTTGCTATTTGGCTGAAGGGTAAGAAACATTCAAATGGATAGCCCTGTCAATATGAAAACACTTTACTTCCCAATTCCGAGTAAAAGTTAAAAGTGTAGTGGGACCAGAAGAAGCAATATCAGTATCAGCTGCTATACTTTTAACAGTCATCTAGTTCTCATTTTTATTTTCTACTCTTAGTTTATGGCTGAAAGGTAGCAGCTTGCTCACATCTTAGTTCAAATGATGAATCAATAAAAATTCATCTTGATTATTACTTGATGCCAAATTCAAAGCATATGACAGTGAATTGTATACAAAAAAAAGTAGAGTAAAAATTGAAATATCCTTGGAACTAAGATGCATTATAGTTTGTACTGATTACTGCTATGATCTCCAGTTCAAGATTGTTATCCGTTTTCCATTATTATTTCAAATCATTGCCTGCAATTTTACAGTTTCAAATCTACAGTTCATTTCCATTATTTTATGTGCAATTGCAATCATAAAGATTACAGAATATCATTTGTGAAAAATTTTATACATTTTTTCTGGCAAGATCTCCGCAATCGATTGAATTTGTAAGAATTATTGAGATGTAATTGCATCCATGCAATTACAAAACTGGCTCTACTCTTTTATATTTCTTCTCACTCTTCTGTTTTTCTTTTATATCAAATAAATGCTATTTTTATGGTGTTGCTATCTCTATGGTGTTGCTGCAGTTTAAGGTCATGTTACATATCTCATCTAGCTTTCGTAACATAATTGTCTTTTTGCTTCTCCTTTTTTTTGTCTTCTTTTACTTCATTCATACATCATCTTCTTGTACTTTTAAGATTCTGATCATTGTATTGTAGTTCCTTTTCATCTTTTCCCTATATTTTTTAATAATGTAATCAATGCATTCAAATTAAGTTACTAAATTTAATTTTTTGGTAAAGTTAAGAATTTGCATAGTAGTTACTTTGCTGTAATTTTGCAGCACCAATGTAATTGGCTACTCCACAAACTTTTTTTGAAACATTGCACTCATTTACTTGAAACGTAAGTGAAGATTATTAAAAGGTTCAAGTTTATTTCAACCTGAATTTGAAGATTATAGCTTTGAACTACTAGAATATCATACCAGAAAACATATAGAATGATCAAAAGTCAAAACAGTATTTCCTAAAGTACCTTTTAACTTTTAAAGACTTACAATTGGAGCAGAAAAAATCAAACAGTCTATTACTGCCATACTAAAACTTTGCAAATGTATTCATCTCTACTGTAAAAACATTATATAAAAGCTTAAGCCTGAGTTAATTAACATTTAATGATAACATCTGGAAAAAAAGTTCCATAAAATATTGCAGTGTTGTTGTTCTCTTGATGCACGCAATATAATTATAAAAATTTAACTTATTTGCAGCTACTGTTTTACTTGCTGTTTGCAATTGTAATCTGTCAATTAAATTCAATTCAGATTCATCATCAAATACAAATTCATTTCTGTAGCTCTAATTTCCAATTCACATATTCCCAAGTATAAAATGTGGTAATGGTTTTTTCCCATCCTAAGTCATTTGTACTTCAATAAAGATTTATCTTTTATTATGACATGCAATTGTCAATGGAATTTTGCAAAGAACTTGAGTATGTTGGAGATGCACTGTCATCATTGATATATTTTAGTTTTATGTTATTCTTTTTTTACCTCACTATTCATCCTTTATATGATCTTCAAGTTCATAAAAATTATGCTACATTTACAGCATTGCACTCTCCAACTTAATGACTAGGATATCTTTCATTTCACATTTTTTTATAATGTACTTTTCACACTCTTTTTTGTTGGCTTACTTATTTTATAATTTTTTATTGCCTTGTCACAGTCCTAGTTTTGTGGCAACTTTTTATATATTTTCAAAATAATATTTGTCTATTTAATTTTTACATTTTGTTTGAAGTTCTTTTTTTATCCTGCCAAGAACATTCATAGGTACATTAATCAATTTACCAAAAAACTTCCAAAGCAAAGATAAAGTTGCCAAGATTAAAAATAAATTTCACTTTTGAAAAACAATCAAAAGAAAATAATTTATCCCACTGAGCGCCATGTACTAAGTATAATGGATTATTCAACTGTTTAGACATGATTTTCCAACAATATTTTTATTGATACATATTTCTGATGCAGCATCCTTCATGCTTACAATGTTTTCATCAATACCTATTTCTACATCAGCATCCTTTATGCCAGCAACAATCTCATTGGTTGAATCAGCTTAAAATTATATATGAAATATAATATGTTAAGATCCTTACCCGTATAATTCAAATTGGAAGTTCAAATATTTGGGCAAGAAATTTCACTTTTTGCAGGCTAGAAAAAGGCCAAACATTCTGAAAACATATTTTTAAAAATTCATGTAGATATTGCTGTAACTGTTCAAAATCTATCAAATGCACTCTTTTGTACTCTGTTGAAGCCAGTATTGGAGCCAATGCTATTTATATATTTGTGCTGAATCTCTGTTTTCTGGAATTACTACAGTGAGGAACATAATAAATATGCTTAATATGAATATCTAGTCAGCCATAATAACACATTTACTATACTTATAAACTGGATATTTCTTTCTCATTCCTCTGCTGCTATTCCTCTGCCACGGAATCACACCATTTTGTACTCAAAACATACATGTAAAACTGACGAGTAGCATAAAAGTATCAGCCACATACGTTTTAGTTTTCAAAAAAAATTTGGACAAATTTTTTATTTAAATTTCATGGCAATTGGTTTCAAATGTAACTAAATATTATATATCCATGTCATTTGCAGTAAGCTTCAATTGTAACCAAACATCAGGGTCAAATTCATGATGTCAAAAATTTGTTCTATCTAAAAAGTTCAAAACTGAATTTATACAATCAAAATTAAAAATTATTTGTAATTTGTAAAAGCTCATTAAAGTTTCCATTGCAATAAAACAGTTCTTTTTTCTTGAACTGTTTTACATTTATCAAAAGAATATGAAATTTTTGATGTACTCAAAAAAATATAACTTACAATTTCCTAGCCTGAAGAGTTTTTAAATTTTTTTATCTTTAGTTTTTCTTGGTTATAACAAGATGAACACTTTATAAAGAACTGCCAATGGCATTTGCTATTAAAATTGCTGACTCAAGATTTTTTACTCCTTGAAGAAATTAAATTGATTATGTACTGTTGATACATGACTGCACTTGAAAAAAATATCCACACTAAATAATTAAATATTTCATAAATTTAAAAATTGTTTTTTTTGTTCAACTTTATATTTGGCAACTACCTTGAAAGCAAAAAATTATTTGATTTATACAATAAATGCATCAAATAAATAATTGATTTAAAGCTTTGATTGATTCTTGCAATTTTGTTGGATTTTTGTGCATCTCGTTCCTACAGAACTTGATGACATGAAAGGGAGGTATGTAGGACTGAAGAAATGAAAAAAAAAACAGTTTTTTGTTTTTCTTTACTTGAAACAATTTGTATAATTAGAAATTCGATTATGAGATAAATCTTTAAGTCTTATAAACACATTTAAAGGGAAGCGAAATGTAGGTTAATTTATTGGGCATGTATACTGTTAAAAAGTTCACTTGGATCCTATGGATGTCAGTATTGAAGAAAGTCATGAAATGATTTGTTATAATCTATGTATGCTTTAGCGTAGATAGAAGACTTTAGCTTGTGTACCCAATCAAGGCTTTGCCTTAACCATGGCATCTTCTTAATGTACATCTGTCCCGGCAGTATTTTTGATTGAGTAAACATGTAGGTTAGGGTTAAATGAACTCTGTTGCTACTTTTTCAAATAAATTTTGTCTATTTCAGGATTTTTGTGAGCAATATTTAAAAAAAAAACTTTCAAAGGATGTTTTGCTGCAAGTGTAGTAATGACAACTACTAATTGTATAAATAGTAAATTTTTCGTTCAAAAAATATTTGGCATTAATTATTTATTTTGCATTGAAATTTGAAAAAACTGAGCATTTATTGCGACTACTTAATGCGCAATAATAGCATTTACCTAAATAATTTTATCAGAACCCAAAGAAGCTTATTCAAAAATAGTTATTAAAATATGAAATATATATCTTATTCATGTTTTTGTTCAAACTATGAAACACAATCACTATATTCAACTTGAGTTAAAGTATTTGCCATATATTTGAGGCGACTTAAGAACTTTGCTGGCACTTACTATTGCACTTTGAAATGGCAATCAGATTTACATTATTATATATAACTAGCTAGCACGTTCTTTAAATTTGCATATAATATGTTGAAAAATATTGCAGCTAAAAATATGGAGATTATTACATCATTTGGTAACTTTTGAAATGTTTTACTAGCTTTGATTAAAATTTGCAATGCAGCGGAAAATAAAAGTATTATTCGAGCTGAAAAACCCATATATATGTTTTCTCAATAGTATTTTTCTTGCCTAAAACTATTTTGCTTCAAATCTGTTATTTTATCATTCTTTAATGGGTATCGGTAAGTAGTATAGTAGGCATTTGATGCAAACCAAAGAAGCATTGATACAAGTATATTTCTGCTTAATATGGTAACAGAAATTTACAAACTGATAAAGTTCAATAAAAGGTGAAAAAATATTATTTTCTTTAATTGCATCTAAAATTGCTGGATAGGCTTGTATTACGCTTTGATGTGCACATACAAACACAACGTTTAATTAACTTTAGCATCATCTCTAGATGCATATTTGTAGCATTTGATATCTGTGGATTGCAATAAAGACTTGATAGTACTTCACACATCAAAACAAAATATTTCTACATTTAAATTTTAACGCAACCAGATTATCAATGTACAAAGTATAATGCTGCAATTGTACAGTACTTTTGTATCTAAAAGCATATAATCTACATGATTCACAGTATTGGTACACATATAGCACTAGCGCTACCACAATATCTATACAAACCTACAATCGCCGAACACCTCTCTCTCATCTCTGCCCTATGACTCACAACTATATACTGCGCTTGAGTAGCGCGTTTTGCTAATAAATCTGCTGCTTTTGCAACACTATTTACATCTAGAGCTGCATCTAATTCATCCATAATGTAAAGGCAACTAGGGTACGCACGCTGTGTTGCTAGGCTTAATGCTAGCCCACATAGAGCCTGTTGCCCCCCACTTAATTTGTCAATTGACCGCCAGGAGGCCCCCCTCATTGGCTTTGCTTTTAGCATTACTCCTCCAGTAACTAGCTCTACAGGGTCAGTACTGTAACTAAGATAGCACTCACCTTCTGAAGGTGTTAGAATGCTGTATGCTGCATTGAGCTCTTCATTTACCTACAGCAAATGAATTTTTCCAAACTAAATTGAAAAATGGCTGGAGATAAAAGTATGGAAAAGATTAAAAAAGAAGATTTCATGGAGCAAGTACATCAGTGCTAATGATGGAGAATTGAAGATTTATAAAGGGAAAAACTGCGCAGTATATAATGAGTTCACTTTTGCTAAATGGCCATACTTCAAAATAATTTACAAAATGCAAAAAAAAAGTTGAATATTTTGACATCTCTCTCTATACTTGAGATCTACTGGTGAATGTATCCATTAACCAGGGAAAAATTCAAAATCTTCAAATAGTAAAAAAAAACTTTATTTGTACAGTTGCAAATTAAGTTCTGGGCTGATATCTTATACATTAACATTACACTTTTATTTGGCTTACTTCAACATTATCTGCTACCATTTAATTGAAATTTGGAATGCTAAATCAATTGTGTTTTATTCGTAAACTGAAAAAATATATCAATGCAAACTATGCATAATGCTGAGAGTTAAACCTCACCTTTTCAAGAGCTTCGACTAAATTTGTATATCTTTCCTTCTCTAATAATTCTTTCTCTTTCCTAAAATCAACACATTTTTGCTTTTGAAGCTTTAACTCGGCAGCAATTTTTTTCTGTTCCTTACTAATGAAGCAATTTTCTTCGATTGCATCAGCATTCAGTGAGTGTTCAAGATTCGAAACACTTTTTTCACGCCTTCGAAGTAATATTTTAGCTTCTGAAATTTTCTCTTGAAAAATATTAAACTCCTCATTATTCATTGAATGTATTTCTTGCAAGCGGTCTTCGGAAATATTCTTCAAAGTTTCTTCATATCTTGATAAAGCAACTGTGTGTCGATTTTGAGCCTCTTGAATATCTTTTCGGCAGGTAGAAACTTTATTTTTTAATGCACTAAACTTTTCTTGAATATCATCAAAGTGCTGCTTTTTTGCCTTTAAGTAAATACATATAATTAATTTTATATCTAACTGCATTATTCAATTGATAAAAAATGATATAGCTACATATTCTACTATAACGATAAACATAGCAAAACAAAAAATAATTTGCTAGAAGAAATTGATAATTAATTTGTCTTAGAATATAAACTTATTCAACTTTAAGTATAGATTTTATGTATATGATATCCAAGATCAAAGTGCAAAATTTTAAAATTCTGTTTAATGTGTTTAATAAAAATTTTACCTGCACTTCTTTATCTTTCGCTCGCTTTTCTTTGGCAGCTTTTTTCAAGGCTTGGTTAGCTTCAACGTTTTTATTCTCAGCATCATTCAAATCGTCAAGTAACTTTTTTCCTAATTTTTGAGCCTTTTCTAATGCTTGGTAGGCCATTTCTTTTGCCATATTTTGCCCCTCGATTCGGGTTTCTAAACATTTTATTCGTGATTTAAGTTTAGTTATCTCTCCATTTATCAGCTGTAAAGGTGTAGCTTTATTGACAGCAAACATTTTGAGCTTTTCATTTTTCTTGTTAAACTCTTCCATTGTTTTCTTATTGTCCAAATTTGATGCTATGGCTAAGAATGAAATTAAACAATTGTACCATGAAAAACAATTTTTCAGCATTGAATATATATGAATAAGATTCTTTCATTTTGTATACAAAATAAAATCATATATATTTTACAGTTGTTTAAAATATGACTAAAATTGTAAAAATTCAATTGAATTTTGATAATATTTATATTGACATATGGATATATTTAATATGACAACTTCAAACCGACAACTGACATGCACTTCAAAGTACCTCAAAAATATCTATTTTAAATTCAGTATTAAAATGATTATGATTTAAAAGCATGCATTAATAGCTAGAGTAACAAACATTACTTACTTGAAAAGCTATACGTAATACTAAAGTTACATCAGCTATAAAAAATTGTTTGTAACCGCAATGTTAAGCTCTTATGTTTTACTGATCCCATCAGGTCTATGTCTCCTTAGTTTCATGCAGAGTATAAGAATTACAATGATCATTCAAAGTTTGTTTAACTCTAGCCTACTATTAGGATTATTCATACAGATTTTTGTTGTAGCATTGCAATTTGTTCCAGTCTTTTGTTTATCTATATCTTTTTTTTAATGCGTCATTACCTAATGGAAAAAGACAAACAGAAAGATATTTATTGATTACATAGTAAGGCGCAAAAGACTATTAAGGATAACCCAGCATAAAAGCTCTCAACTTATGTAGATAATAAATATACTAAAACATTGTTGAAGAGTACTATCACTGTGAAAAATAACTTTTTTAGGATCTATTTTTCTTGCCTGCTTCAACAACCAAAATATCTTGTCTGAGGGCTTCAATCCTGTTCATACATTTATTTATCATATTACTACATTCCTTTACCACATCAGTAGCTTCTGCTTGAAACGTAACCAACTCACTTACTTCAACTGTTAGTCTGCATGTGAAAAATACTTCCAATCAATAAATTATTCCCAAAATTGCAGAATTTGATATTTGAACTAGTAAATATTTTTTGCAGATAAGTTCATCATTCAGGATATTATCAAACATTGCAATAATTGGTCAACATTTCAATATGTTTAAAGACATAAAGCATCAATTTTTTTCAATGGATTACTAGTTTTCCGGTAAAGAATAAACGTATTACCATTATTTAAGATTAAACTGTTTTGTAAGGTAAAATTTCCTCAATAGGAACTAAATGCTTTTGATATGATGTTGACATTATGTGAATTTTCATTATCAGTCAAAGTTCAAAATCGGAAAAGCTGAAATTTAACTCTACAAGATTTAATAGTTTTGGAGTTCTAATTCACTTTGTATTATAAACAATTAATTTTCATTGATAAATAACCTTGGCAAATAAAAGAATGATAAGCTTTTATAACCTCAAATTGAATACAAGCCTAAGCATGACAGCAAGTTTTGTTTTATAATACGTTTATGTAAAATAATTTAGTTTACCGTTTTATTCTCTGTTCTAGACTTGAACGATTGGCTCTGAGACTAGGGGTCCTACATGAAAAACCAATAAAGTTTCTGCAATATACGAGTAATACATCATAATTTCGCAGTGTATCATTCTAAATTTTTAAAATATGTTAGCTCAACTTCCCTTGCTATAGCAACTGTAATAAGTTAATATTATAGTTCTATTTGTTGCTTTTTTATTGAATTTAAACTGTTATACAAGAAAATAAATTATTCTGAATGTATCCTGCCATGGAAAGATGTTCAGTCTCACAAAGGTATTGTGACAAACAGAGTAGTTTGAATTATTTTTGTATTATTTACATGATACATTCAAAATATATGTCACTAAGTAACATGCAATACTGCATAAATATAAATAGTCAGACATTTAAGTGCTCAACATATAACTATATCTAAACATTCATACGTGATACATATTCTTTAATAAACTAATGAGCTACATACTATTACTCACTTTTGCATTAAAAGCAAAGAAATGTAAGTTTATTTTGTCTCTTTTGAATTCAGGAATAATGCATATTCAATCATAAAAATTAGATAAAAGTTTTTAAATTATTTAACCTTCCATAAATTATTACGATACCTGACCTTTCAGTAAAAATAAAACCATAATGAGTTGAGAAGTAATCAATATACATATTTGTTTTGTCCAAGCCTAGCTATCATTATTACCAAGTATAACAACAAAAGTGCTGGAAAGCATAAATTTCAAATTTCCTTTCTCTACAAGACATTTACTTTTCATAAAATCCTTCTTTATTTAATGACCTATTCATTACATTCAGTACTGTTTAAAAATATAATGAAACTTTATTTGAGAAATGTGAGCGGGAAGAGTCATAAAAATCATTACATACAATCTCTTCTATGTTCTTCTCTAGTGCAAATCTCTGCTTACACCAAATCAGAGAGCATAATCTACATTCTAAGTCTACAAACTTGAATAATTTATACATTGATACATACACATATTACAAAATTCAGTACAATTTCTCAAAGTTAGAACAGTTGCTTACAAAATATATCAAACAATTACAGCCTTTATTTTGTAGAGAACACAGCACAGTAAAAAACCTACATATGTTATTATATATATAATTCCTAATTTAATGAATTTTCATGTATATAATGCAAGTATGCGACTTTAAATGTGTGTGCTCATTAGCGTACAAGAAATAAAAAATATAACTGAATACCTGTACGACATTTTATTTTTTCTATCAAGCTTGCTGTCTCTAGTAGTAAGTGAAAATTCTGATCTGTATATATTACTAGAAATTGAAGCAATTTCCCCGTCTGCACGATATAGAATTCCGTCAAGGGTAACAACGTTATAATTCCAAGCAGCAATTGCATCTTGCTTCTGTTTTGCTAGCAACCAACCTTTCATAATTTTATTGCGTAATAATGCAGTACATCTAGCATCTTTCCCTGTAATGTAATTGCTCAAAAGTGAAAGGCCAGTGGGATAGGATTCTGGTACTTTAGATATTTCCATGGAAATTTCATCAAGGATGTCACACCTGCACGATTAGATAAATATGGTTGGGAAAATGATTGCGGCTGAAAATAATTCTAAAACTAACTTAAAAAATGACACAACCTTTGAGTTTCAATAGAGTTTATAGTGACAAGAAGTATTCTGAAAATTTACCTAACTGTAAGTCTTACTACAATGAATTTATTCTATGGATTTTAATCAAAAAGGCTCTTGAAGCTTGCATATTTTGTTAGAACTGTAGAAAACCTAAACTGATATCATGCAATAGAATTTGTTCACTGTAGCAGCAGACAGGTTCTTTATACTTTCTTTTTGCTGCTGTAGCAATGAATGAAACTAAAAAATGTGTTCAAAATTTTTCCACGTAAAATGACGTTTACTGGTATTGAATAAAAATTACAAAGTAGACAAAATTTGCGTATCAAAAAAATTTCATACATTGCAAATTGTAAAAAATTTAAGGAAATGCTATGAATCTACATGCATTTCTCGGTAATAATGTAGAGTGTAAATTCAACTTTCCAAACTTTCTCTAAAAATAATATACATTGAGCAATAAATCAATATAAACTGACCTCAAAACACCTAACCAGGATTCAGCTGCATCTAGCAACACACTTGCATCTGTTCGACTTTGCACCACTAAAGTATTTCGCAATCGTCCACCAAGCACAGCATTTACAGCCAGGGATACTTCACTATTATTTAGCCATACTAAATCTTTCAAGATGCCTAAAAAGCACTGAGGATCATATTTTGAACAAAGACTCTGGACCAATGAACGCATTGCACATATTCGGCGTTCTTCTGGTGAGCCACTTGTTCTCTTTTCTGAATCTTGATTTGCACTATTTTCTCCAGTAGAGTTGAAACTAAACATGAAGAACTAGTTTACAAGACACATGATATTTTTATTAGAATATTATATATTATATGCACCATCCTGTACTGAATTTTTGGTAAAATAAGCATTTTCGTATGATTTCTACGTATACTATGATAATTCAATATAAATATATATATATATATATATATATATGCAATGATAGATTCAAATAAATGCCATTACTTGTTGTACAAACAAATTCAATCGAAAAATGAATTTTCTTGTAGAGTATTCATCGATTCAAATGCATGAAAAGAAAGACAAATAATAAGATGAGATTATTGTAAAATATTAAGAATCAACTTCAAATAACCTACCCATATAGAGTCTAATATTCCCTAATATCAGTAAAAAAATTCTATAGAACTTTTTTCATACTTATGCTAATCCTTCAATGAATGTGCATCCACTCTAAATATATTATGTGTCGACAAATAGTTATACAATTGAAATCGAACTACATAAATAAATTTTTGTACCTTTCTGTAAAGTCAGTATCCTCCTCACATGACTCGAGTTCAGACTGCACATGTGTCAAGGTGCTCCTTTTGGATTGAACGAGATCACTAACATTTCTAAACTCGAGTTGTGCATTTGACAAACGGCCTTGATTTTCAAAAAGTAGTTCATTTTCATGGGCCAACTTTTGTTCCAAAAGTATTTTTTTCTTTGATTGTTCATCTTGATTTGTATCAAATTCTGATCGTGAGACTAAATTTAATTTTGGATAATTGTTTTCTGCTGTCTGTATACTATTACTTGATGCTGAATTCAATTCCAAACATTCTGCTCCGGATTCTAATGCCATCTTTTCAGCTTCGAGTTTTGAAAGTCTATTATAAAGTGCATCCAACTCCTTTTTGCTTTTTGATTCAATGCTAAAGACCCGCTTTTTTTCGGTTTCTTTTGCATGAATTTCTACAACTGACCTCTCTTGTTTTGCCCGTAATGATGCTGCAGAAGTGCATGTAAGCTTTTCAGTTACCAAAGCAGATTTATGACAAGTGGACATTTCCGCTGCTTCAAAAACCGCATCTCCATATTCTTTAGAAGCACTATCAAATAACTTTTTCATGTTTTCTACCTTTGAGGTTGATGTTTCCAGCGCAATCATACACGTTTTTGCTTCATTCTCGGCAAATTCTGCATGATGTCGATGTTCAATCGCTTCATTAAAAATAACTGTTGCTCGTAACTGCTCCAAATCATTTTTTTCAACTTGATATTGCTCAAATTTTTCAATATGAGGTTTAAGGACATGCCGTCTCGCAACAAGTGTCATCTCCTTCTCTTCTAAGACAGATATCTGCAATGCGATCTTGTCCAGCAATAATTCTATTGTTCCAATCTTGTTCTTTAAGAGTGCTGTACCGGCAAGCTCCTCAAAAAAAGCAAGGAGCTCGGAGGAACTTCTTTGCGCCAAAAGTGTAGCACCTTGTCGCATAACAAATCTATCTGGATTGTCAATGTTCGCCCCGCAGAATTTGCACACTTCATCAAGCATATTTGCTCTAGTAATGCTTTGACTATTCAAAAGGTATGAAGATCTATCACTTCCTGCGGTGACTACCCGTGACACAGTCAGAGATTTCTACGAGTAAAGAACAAAATTTTTCTTGCAAATTTTAAGTGCAATTAACGAAGAGTATCGCATTACATCTAAATCCTGCCATTCCAGCATGATGTTTCTATTAGAAATTATTAGCATGGATAATAAATGTTGCAACGACGAAAAAAATTATAAATTATCATTGACCTTAATCTCATTAACTGAGCTTTGCCCCGGAAAGATTTGTTGAAAAGTAATATTAACGGTCGCAACAGAAACGTCATCATTAATAAGTTGTTCAACGCGTTGAGATCTTAGCTGGGATGCACATTGTCCCAACACAAAAAGTACGGCATCAACCAATGCACTCTTTCCAACACCATTTCCTCCAATGATGCAAGTGAAAAGTGCATCACTTTCAACGTTAAAAGACTTCAAATCGAATGAAGGGCAAAGGTCAACGTAAACACTGTCACGAAAGGATTTAAATCCTTCAACTTTTATAGATTTCAGCACAACTTTCGGAGAGTGTTTTGCAGGAGTAAGTGGACTGGATCTTCTTGAGTCGTCGTCCATTGAGGTGTAATCAATTCCATGACATTCTTGAAAATTATCTCCACAGTCCTTGGGCTGTTTATCATAATTGATAATTGCACCAACCTCGTCTGTCATGCTTGGGAGGTGAAAGGAGGCACGTAATAGATAATCTGCGCTGCTATGCAAGTAGTTATTTAATCAAGATTTTTGTTCAACTTCAAAGATATTACGCAAAAACAATCACAACTCATTTAGTAAGTCGCAGAATATATAAAATTTTACGCACGGAATTATTGAGAGGTCTCAAGATATCACTTGCAGTACCAAAATTGAATACTTTTTATTGGATATTAAGCCCATCTAAACTGTCACCGAAAAATTTCAATTTATACTTATTTCCATGGTTTTTCTTGTAGGTCCAGTACTATTCACTCTACACTACCCACTCTTTCCTTGATTATCTCGATGAAATGCCGTGTTTCAAACAGAATGCATTGCTATAATATAAGGCTCTACATTAAAAGATAACAGCTTCCGATGAATCTTACTGATTGATAATGACATTTCATTCCTGCAAAGCAATTTTTAGATCCATTAGACATTAATGAATCTCTGTTTCACAATTACTACTATTACTGATTTAAAAACCCATGGCCTTCATAGAATCTGTAGGAACTGCAGCAAATGAATATATTTCAGACACCAACTGTTAGGAACTAATTTGTTTACAACAATTAGTTCTTAAGGGAAATACTCCTTTAAGAGTTATTCCATTTTAGCTGCATCATTTTATGACTTTCCAGATGGATTGGCGTCGAGACCTTGTTTGTTGTGTTGCTGAGTGTGTTTCTTATTCACTCTCAGCAACACAAATTATGATTGCATAATGTTACCATGCTTGTATAGCCATTGTGTTCTTGTCTGGTACATTCATAACACCAACCAAGGTCTCACACAATGATGTCAACTATTAACTTATTGCTATTTCTTCAAAGCCAAAAAATCAATTTGTTGATTCAGTTATTTTACCAATTGTGAAAAAATATGAAGACAAAAAGTTATTCTGTCAATTTTATCTATTGAAAAAAATTTATAAAAACTAAGTACTCAGAATATTTTGTCCACATAAAAATTTTAAAATTAGCATAAATTCAAAACTCCACAAAACAAAACTAAAAGCAGTATATACAGCATTGTTACTAATATCAGGATATCTATCTGTTACTGCTCCAATTTATATTCCAGATTGTGACCCACGACCCATTATATATCCATCTATATCCATCTTAATTTATATCTTACTTCAGGTTTATCTTATCCATCTACCCGTGATTACTCCAGGATCTATTTGTTAGGAATTAACTCCTTAAACGGTTAATTCTATTTTATAGCTGTAAAAATGTGTTTTATGATGAGTCATTGTTCTACATATTGGAATTCAAAGTTTTATGGCAAATCATTGCTGGACTGGTGACAGGCTGACTTTGATTTGTGTGTTGCTGTGAAGTATGTTCACTTTCAGCAAGATAATTTATGTCTGTAAATACACTCTTTACTGTAGTTTTGAGTCTTGCTTGGGAACACATTTGTAACAAACACAAAAAAATTTTGGTAATAAACATACTCAAGCTACTTGGTACCAACCGAGTCATCAGCCAAAACCCTCTGAAACTGATTGTTATGGTTCCTAACACTCTGATTGGCTGCACAAATGAAAATCTACCCATCCATATTGGTGGACAACATTGGCACCCTTTACAAAGTTGAGGACATTTTGGATGTTGAGAATGTTAATGGTGAACAGTGCTATTTCACTGTATGGAAAGGTTACAGTCTAAGAGACAATACTTGGGAACCTGAACATAATTTATTGGACTGCACAGACTTACTAGCTGTATTCAAATAGACTTGAAAGGCTCCAAAGCCTCACTCAAGAGGAGATCCATCAGAAACTGGTTTGCACCACTCCCCGTTTTGAGTGACCATTTGGATACTTCTTAATAGATCATCAGATTTGGATTTGTACACCACAAATCCAAACTATGAGTCAATTACATTTAAAGTTCATGTTGCAAAGATCAATGTTTGCAATGCATGCTAGCTTCATAGTAATACTTATACTGCCACATGTTGTGCTTGCTTTGTTATCTATAATCCTTGCATGCAAGAGTATTACATATACTTTTTCAGTAACATCTTTTGTAACAGCAACAGCAATTATAATATTTCAGAAATTGTAATTTCAAAGTAGCTACTATCCAAAGAAGGGATATTCCAAGAACAACCAGTCTGTAATGGTTGACACTATTTTTACTGGATTACATAAAAATCTTGCCTACTTTAGAAAACAATTTAAAAATAATTTACATATGACTGAGCTTTTATCCATTTGACAGATTTAGAGACCTTTTTTATTAGCATATTAAGCATTAACTTCAAAACAAATCTTTTGACTGAAATTTCTGTGTGCAATTTTAAAGTTGTACAGTATGCTGATTTAATTCAACTTGACTTTTTGAAGTTCTATTCTTTATTGACAATTGTGTTGCAGCTTGCCCAGTAAGCAAGAAGTACCATAGTACAGTGACAAGTTGTTGATAGATAAAACAAGAAAAAAGAGAAAAGAAATAGAACAAATATGTTGATCAGTAAGAAAAGTAATGTCAAAAACTAAACTGCAAAAGAAAATAAAACTGTAGAAATAGAATTCTCTGTGAAATCAGTAAAAGTGGTAGTGTACCAAGAAATCAATCTAGGAATTATTTTTGCATGTTTTTGCGTTATAGTAAATTGGGAAACTAGTTTTATCATTTCCATTAAAAAAATTTTGAATTCAAAATTTTCAGAAGCATGTTGCTGTCAGTCTGAATATGAATACTTTATGTACTCCACTTAAGCTTTTCTTGACGATTTTGGAACTACTCATATATTCTCAAGTTCCATGGTTTTTTTCTAAACCACTGAATTTGAAATGTCAACAACCCTGAAACTTTTTAAAAAAAGTTCTATTCTTGCCTTCAAACTGTGTGCTCAATGAATATAGTTATACAAAGCCATTGAATGTTTTCTATTTTATTTTGAAATATTGAAATGATCCAATAAAATTTATGTTCAACCACAACTCTTTGATGAGCTGGTATTAATTCGGACCAACTTCATGTTTCCAGATTTTTATAACCAACAGTAATATTTTCAGGGCTGAGCTTGATACTATTGTAACATATGTGATTCCTTTGGATGAATCAGAATAATATTACTCAATAGATATCAATCGTTCTGTACAATTAATCTGGTTCCACTCTATTTTTAAGCTGAAAACGACCATGCTTGCATTGACAATTCTTGATCAAGAATCTACCTTTTCATCCTCAATATTGCCCCAGTCCATTCTTATTATCATTAACTGGTACAAATGGAGATGGGATATATAACAAAATATTTGCGGATATTTTGTTTGAACCGATTCAATCCTTAGTCCGTTGAATCACTTATTTGGAACCTCTTCTTGTAAATCAAGATTAAATTTTGATAATTCTTTAATTATTGGTTAAAAATTTGATAAAATATTTGGAGTGGCTTAAATTGAATGACAGAACGGAACATGCTAATAACATAAGATTTATATTTTTATTGGCTTAAATTATTTTTTTTAAACCAATCAATTGATAAATATAAGTGACTCACCAATTCTTGCACTAAATTCCACGTCACTACCTAAGAATTCTAGAATTTTGTTACAGTACAACATGCAATATATGTTTGTGAAAATTTAGGCAAAACTAAGATATATATTATATATAAATGACCGAAGCAAGATCAGGTGTAAAGACTATGCAATCAGATTTAACAACGCTTCTCAACCCACAGAAGTAAGATGCTTCTAAGTCTGAGTTCAATTACAGCCTAACACTGCCACGTAACTAAATCCGTTTTTTAACTTCTTATCCATGAATGCGATGATGGAAACGTAATTTTAATATTTTATGTCAGTGTAATGACATTATCTAACAGAATATGCTTACCAATGTACACAAAACTCTAGATTATTACATATTTCATTGTTCTTTTATTGCGATTACTAAAGGATATTTTCAAGTGGTTGTGCACTTTTAACCAATATTGAAAGAGCGAAATGATAAAACCACTCACATATCTCACGTTTAATGTATATCTGCTGACTTACTCAATTGAATCTTTTGAGCTTGTGGTACGTGACCGAATGGATTAAAAGGGCATGAGAATTTTTGGACATAATCAAACCTTATATTTGAGATATCCGTATTATTCTATTTTAACTTAATTATCTAGAAATCAGAAAAATAATTTTCAGACATATTTATTTCATTAATGTCATGTTTAACTTTTATGTACTTTTCAGTAATGTACATCGGTCCAAATCGAATAAGATGCTGCCGCTTGTAAATATTGTGGCCTTCGCTATTAATTTCATCGTTGTAGGCTTATCGAACTTTGGAGTTTGGGGAGCCACTAACTCTGAAATTAGTGATTCGATACCTACACTTACTACACCAATAGGTGCGTTAAATGTATCCTTTCATTTTGGCCACTGCATTCATTTCAGTTTTTAATTTTAGTAACTCTATGAGAGAATTCAATATTTTCTGTTTCTACACAGCATAAGCATTACTAGCACCAAAGTATAGGAATCGGTACTCATTTTAGGTCGGCTTATATATTTTCATTAAAAGTTGAATAACACTATTTTTTGAAACGTTTAGGTTATGCATTTTCTATCTGGGGAGTCATTTTTTTGAGTGAAACCGCATTTGTAGTTTGGCAAGGTCTTCCTAAAAACAGAAATACACCAGTGGTTTTAAATGGTGTAAAGTATTGGTTTGCACTAGCGTGCATATTCCAAGCCGCTTGGTCAATTTTATTTGCTCAAAAATTCATCATCCTGTCGGCTATCGTGCTAGTCCTAATTGCTATCAGCTTGGGTCTAGCTAGTATTGGAGCTTCTCCATATAGACAGCAAGGTTTAAACAAGGCTGAGGCTTTTTTTGTGCATTTTCCTATTGGCTTACATGCTGGGTGGGTTTGCGCCGCTAGTTTAGTTAACATCAATCTTGCATTGAAGTATAACGACGTGAATGTATCTGTACAGGTACAAAATTATACCTGAACCGTGCAGTAAAACTGCGTTTACATGAAAGTTAATGTCGATTTTACTTAGTTAATGCGTAGTTGAACATTTCATACTGTCAAGTTTTACCATGCTAATATAGAAAATTCAAGATGTAACAAGTTTATCTTTAGTGAGTGCTCGCATGAAACGAATATATTTGAAAGCCAGATTTTGAAAAACTTATATTCAGATTTTTCTTTGACTTCTATTCGAGTATCCAAAATATTCAAGTGATCTCATGCAAAAAATTTTATTTTTTGAAAGTAGTTTACCGAAATTATACTTTTTCCTATTAATACGAAGTATAAAAAGCATAAATTGGATTCTGATTTTTCTTCAGGTTACTGCAGCGATTATTGCTGTCTTTCTGAGTGCAATCTTAGCCAGTGTATTCTGTTTGAAATTTCAAGATTACTCTTTCTTGTTGGCAAATGCTTGGGCACTTTACGGTATCAGCGTCAACACAGAATATGGAGATTATATACTAGGAAAAAGCATATCAAGTGGAATCAGTAATGCAATTAGCATTGTTTGGATTGGTTTGGTTATACTTGCTATAGCTGCAGTTGTATTAAGGCACGGGTTTAAATTGTAATCATGTCATATATAGTGAAAAATCACAGAGTCCAATACAAAATTGTAAAAAATTTTCTTTTGTAGAATTTTGAAAATTTTCGTCTCATATTATCATATTAAAAGCAAATTTGAATAAATTACTCATTACTTTGTAAAATATTGTGATTTTTATTTTATCTCTTTAATGTACTAAACTGTAGCAATGCAGTTACATCAGGTTCTTAATTAATTATTTGCTGAATGCTTCTTTAATAATTTCTAAAATGATGTAGTACAAGCTCATAATTTTTCATTTGTTGCACTAAATACAGTTTTTAGAAAATTTAGATGCAATGTCAATTGTAGCAGTTATATGGTGGAGCTGCAATCGTTCAGTGCTATCTTTCACTCATGTTGCTGCTACTATACTCACATAAACTTATTTTCTATTTTGTTACCACTAAAACTGAAAATTTCATTGATAGAGACAATATTGGCAACAACCATGTACCCATCATGTTTGTTACTTTAATTACTGCTATCATCGGATTTTCATTGAAACTTAGCATCAACAATCATATATCATATACTGCAAATTTCATACTAATTGTATTATCATATTATGCACTATTCCGGTATATTATTATAGCTTTGTTGCTGTAGTATTCAAAACTCATTATTTTGAAACAACCAAATTCGTGTCTTGCTAGTCTGTTCAGAACCTTAACATTTCTCTAATTCTACCATAGTCTTTTTTAAAAACTGCTTCGTTTGCTCAAATTCACACAGAATGTGTTAATGCATTCTACATTTTTCATTTTTAATTAGATCGGATACTTCGTTGTCAACCACATTCAAGAAAAATTGCTGAACTGCTGAAGGTGCTTATTTTGCAGTTGACAAATTAAAATACGATAGTAGATACAAGAATCTTATGACCTAAATGATCAAATTTCTGCCTATAATACAGTGCAGACTCTTGCAACATATGGAATAAATCTCTCTAAATTTTTCATGCTATGCAAAGCCTTACAATATAATATTTGTATGGCCCATATATATCAAATGTGCAATACAACAAATAACAGCAAAAAGTGGCTAAAGAACTAGCTCACTTCAAGGAAATATTTTCCTGATATATAATTTTGTATTATTGTATTTATGTATATGAATTATTAGATTTTGCATTGTTTCATTGATGTAAACTTATTTACGAAAGATTCTCATACATATGTATGGAGTCAGACACTGAGAAGAAGTTGGAAAAAATAATCCAAGAATACTATAGAAGTACATTTATCATAAATTCACTCTATCATTGGCCATTTAAAATGCGCAGTAGTTGTGCTCTTAAATATTTTGAAAGATTTGAATTTCTAGCCAAAGATCAAGCTTTGAAATGTATTTCAAAATTGTATAGCCTTTGCATACATGATCCAGAAAAGCTATGTTTTTAATAAGCAAGCATCCAACCACAAAATTAATTTTTCTGAGAGACTGCCAATGTCATATATATTACTAGTGTCAAATATTACTAGACTTTTTTTACTGTGCTTGGAAGTG
The DNA here is from genome assembly GCA_032358265.1 of Vaucheria bursata. NCBI lineage: Eukaryota > Xanthophyceae > Vaucheriales > Vaucheriaceae > Vaucheria > Vaucheria bursata. Next base: position 51,465 of record JAULBW010004198.1, on the reverse strand, counting down.
ATTTATGGATGCATTCTATTTAGATAATGAGCAGCACTGTTCAAGATGATTTATTTATAAATCCAATTTTTAGATGCTTCAATTTGACATTAAGTTGGACCTCATGAAGATTTTGCACAAATCTTGTGGATACATACTATGTAGTTTGGAGAAAAATTGTTTTAAATAAATTTGAAAAATAATTATTTTTATTTTTTAACTTGATAGAAATATAATTAAGTTTTTCACAACCACACAGTATTCGCATACATCGGTCTTCATTCGAACAATGCATGATGTCAAAATGAAAAAACTTATAAAGAAATTTTGTGTATCAATTGCCGCTTTTTTACTGTAACGTCTAATATGGTTGAACAATCAATTAGCGGTGCAAAGCTTTTTCGTACTGATCAGAACTAGAATATAGTGCAAATCTTATTTGAAACCTTTCTATGAAACTTAATAGAAAATTTTGGAATACAAGATGATAGCAAGGGCAACGAGAAGTGATGTCCTGCAATAACTACGATTCAAGTTGATGGCGATTACTGCTTTTAAATGCTAAGAAGATGCTGGAAAATATTTTAACCATTAGTGCATCTGTTCCTATAGTTTTTTTTTGCATATTTAGATTAAATTATTTTATTCAAGTAGTAAAAAATTAATTCTTTCCAAAATCTTATGATATGGATATAAAGTATACTTCAATTACTGCAAACTTATTTTTTATTGACAAAACTTTGAATACATCGTTTCATTGCAATTCACATATTTTTGTTCAAAAAATTGCCTTTTTTCTGACTTTTCGTACAATTACTCGAGAAACAAGTGGAACAATAAAAAACAATGATTTTCCCTATAGTATATCTCTTCTTTGGTATCTTGGTACGCTACTGTAACTACAATATGACACATGTACAAATAAGCTGGTATGATGAATAAATTAACAGGCACAAGATGAAAAAAATATCGTAAAAATTTGAACCTTTCGTTTGCTCACATATAGAGCAATAAATCTATTGGTCGGTAAATTTTAATCATATTTCTATTACTGTTGACCACTCAAACATTCAAAATCCCCTTTCCGCATCGATATTGACCTTTCCTTTAGCTTTATCCTTGGAATCTGCATTTTCCTACTTAACGATCGGTTAATATCTTTTCCTGTAATAAGAACAAAAATATTCGTAAATACAAGGATATGAAACTTTCAAGATTTAAGAACCTTTAAATACACATATGAAAGCATAAAAGAGTGCTTTTATTTTACTTTCAGTTACAAAACTCCAAGTAATATGCTATTTTCCTCAAAAAATTTCTAACCCCAAATAAATGCTTTTTTTTACTTTATCTAAACGATAATTTATTCAAAATTTGTAAAAATAAAACGACGTAATATCATGTACATTTACCTGTTTCTGATGTTGCTCTTCTGGCATAAATAACTTGAGAAGAAAACTCTGAATTTCGGCTAGTATCTTTAGAAAGCTCATTCTTCAATTTTGTTTCATGAGCAAATTTTGCGCTAAAAATATTAACTTCGCTTTTAGCAACCCTAAGAGAAAATAAAGAGTTGTCAATAATATCACTCACTTCTTTGAAGCATAACTACTAAATTAAGCTTGAATAAAAATCATACTTTTGTATGTAAAATGAGAATTTTATCTTTTAAGTATACTGTTATATTTAAAACACATTTCTCGTATAAAATTGCTTAAATGTAAAAAATCAATTACTTTGAATTTCATAAGTATGGCAATCTGTTCATCAATAGAACAAAAAGATTCTTAAAGTAAAAAAGAACTTAAAAATGAGCCAATACATGTAATTTCATAAATAATAATTTTTACGGAAGGATTTAGACTCTAAAATAGGACCTTTCATCATTGTGCACTTGAGGTGTTTGCTGGATGCTAATTGAGAATGAAAATGAAAAGACCTACCTTTTAAGAGGCTCAACTTCTAGCTCTCGGGCAATTTTTTCATGAATACTTTCTTCAAATAAAGAAACTTCATAGAGATCCTCAGTGTCTCCACTAGCTCCAGAATATTGCTGAACAATTCAAAATGAAACAAATTGGAAACTTTACGACTGAAAATTCACAGAAAAAAAGCATTTTCCAGAACAAATTTTCCTAAACTATAAAAATATAGATATTTACTTTACAAATATCCAAAAAAATGGAAAGTGTTCATGAGAGATTTCCAAAGAATGAATACATCATAGTGCCAATATAATTAGTATTGGTGCAAGAAAAATATTTTTTTATTTTTTATTTCGAATTGAGCATAGCAAAATTCTAACCCAATTTGGCAATGCCAAAATATTTCGTGTGACCATAAAATCAACATTTTCCTACAGCTCATAAAGTTTGTTTACTTGAAAAAATTGAGTTGCATATTGTTGACTTTCGATAGTACTTTTATTCCTTTCAGCAAATGAACGTTAGAGAATTTAATTGAAATGCATAGATATTAATTATTCAAAACAATAGTTTCTTACAGTGGACTATAAAGGCTCATTTTCATTAATTTGAGCATGGAGTTCAGTTAATTCCATAATTTGGAGGTGAAAATTCAACTGCATAGATGCATACCTCATCGTCAATATCCATGGTTACATCCTGTATTAATCTACGTAGCGTAGTATTAGATACCATGTAAGACATTCCTAAAAAATATGTAAATCATAATATGCTGAAAAATTTTCCATTTTCTAAAAGTTAATATTGCTATATCTCAAATTAATCCGAGCCCTTGCTTCATCACAAATTCACAAATAAGACTGTTCAATTTAATTCGTCGAATGAAAGAAACTATTGTGCAAAAGTATTTCTATTGGTTAATTTAGTTTTGTTTTGGCAAATCATCAAGCTTCATAGATAAACCTTAATTTTAAAAGACATAAAATAACAGTCTTTAGCAAATTGTAAAGAAAATAAAACTCATGAAAAATATATATAAATGTAATTTATCATGATTCATTCTTACTGTTTTTGAGATTCTTTTAAAATAAAAATAATTTTACCAAGTTATATTGAACAGAGACCTTTTTAGAGGGGGAGGGGCAAAAATGAATTTGTGAAAAATTACTTAGTTACATCAAATGTCACCTTACTTACAAGAAAAGTTACTTGATAGAATGAATTTTTTCAATTTATTTTTTATGAGACGCTAATAATAGAATAATTTCAAAAATCATCAAAAAAAGTTCTTTTTAAAGGTATCCATTATTACATCGTTATAGTTCTCTACCTGTTCTAGAACATGAGGTGATTGTAGCCGCATTAAGAGCATCTAAATCTGCCCCACATTTTCGCATACCAGCACAGAACTCTGGAAACCCAATCTATAATTCAAGTCAAGTAGAAATCAAGTCAAATGAAGATGAGTAAAAAATCAACTCGAGTTGATCAGGTTAAGTCAAACAGCATTAATTCATTTGCATTTTTATTCCCCCAAAAGGTATTCAAAATGAAAGGTCACTTTGATAAAAAGACGAATGACAATACTCTTTATAAAAATACATGATCTTTGTCTCTGATAATATCTCAAGGTAGATACAGTAATTTATACAAGAAAATGAAAATTTACAAACAGAAAAAAGTTAGAAAACAGAAAAAAAGTTCACGTACATCTGCTGTTATTTTATAGCATACTACATTGAGATGGCCAGTATGTTGATTATGATGTGACTGTTCTACAGTGATGTAATTTACATAAGGAAGCCTATAATTTGATCTTTTCTTTGAAACATATTAGATCTGAGGTGCATCATGAAAGCTTAGTCTGTCCTTATGACCCAAAAATTAAAAAAAATTACTAAAATTTTTCAATTGAAATATCAAATGAGTTGGACTAAGCAATTTCAACAACCTGAAATGACATCAACCACGATTCCCCTACTTGTTATAATTGCTATTATAATTGTATACTAAAGTTAAAAAATTGTTTACTTTTTATCCGTTTTAGCTTTTTTCTAGTATTTATCAGATAGCAATGAAAAAACATTTCGTTCAATCTCATTTGATGAATTAATTTCTACCAAAGGTTCATCATAGAACCGGACTAAATAGTTAAAATTTATAGTTGGAAATTGAGTTTGAAATGTGCATATTTCTGAAGATATGAAATCTGAAAATATATGCAAACAGACTAATATACCTTTCCAGTTTGGTCATGATCAAACTCAGCTATAGCCAGTTGTATTTGCTCGTCAGATAGATCACATCCTACTGTAAATTGAAGATTTTTTATAGATATGTAACCAGTGTTATCATGATCGAGCCTGTCAAAAGCTAATCTTAGCCTTCTTCCATCCAATTCCTGTCGTTTCAAACCTGCGCGTACATATATACGTGTCAATATTGAATAGAGCTCAAATAGAGGATATTTTAAGCAATCATGGATAATTAGGTACCATCTAGAATATATGTGATTATATTTGTTGTATGTTTTCTATGAATCATTCACGCTGAACTGCATTTTGAATTACTACTTCTTTAAGCTACTTCAATATCTATAAATAAACTATGATTCTTATACTTTTCTAACTATTCACACAAAATTTTCAAATTAGTTTAAAAAAATAGCTTTATATTAGAGGTGAAATAGCAGTGAAGTACATTCAAATAGAAAGGCAATTAGTTCAAAACAATAAAATGGCTTTATATTCAGGGCAAAGGAGTTGTTACATACATACATAGATTCATAGCAACATGTATTAAAGCACTAACCAGCTGCCATAAAGTCAGTGAAGTGAACAGTGCCGTTTCCACCCACATCTAGTGACTTGAAAATCTATCAAGAATAACAATATATATATGAGAATATGGCTGGAAGGTCAATCATAATAACAGTTCCTCCAGTTTAAAGATTGCGCTAGCCAATCATATTATGTTTACAACTAGTTCATATTGATACTGACTGGTTGACTATACATACATGCTACAGAAATTATTCTTAGAATATTGTTCTGGAACAATCTTAAGGTAAAGTTGTATACTGAATTTTTCATAATTAATAGTACTCCCTTCTCTGTGAGCTTTCTGTATTTGAGATTCATCACATGACAAAAAACATCACATTCCCAACACTAGTAATATGAACTTCCGTAATGACTAATGATAGTAACTGTTTTTAACTTACAAGGTCAATGTCTCTATCCCTTAATAAAGCGCTCTCTTTCATAACTAGCCTAAAAGTTCGTAAAGACAGCTCTCCAGTCCCATCTTTATCCGCTTTCCTGTTAAAATAATAGCATGCAGTTAACTTTGGATATAAAAAAAGTGGCTACTGATTAGTATCCAACAAAACTTCATATCGTATCTAAGATAAGCATGATATTTCGGATACAACGAATTAATTAGGTAGTTCCGACAGATTCGCTATATCCGATATTTACCATATTCCATACATCAATTATATTTGCTTTACGATAGAAAAAAACTAGTAATGTAATTAGACATAGTTGTGTAGGGATGATAGGTCTAATAAAAATAACAAGCTATAGCTAGCTGTGGAAGACCTGCAGGTTCATCAATAATTATACTTTTTTAATTTTGTAAGAAAAGCAAAAAGCTGCACCTGAATTCTGCTTCTAAGTAACAAATTTGCTTGGAATCCAAGGTCCTCGCAACCATTTCTAGTGCAACTCTCTGCAAAATAAATGAGCAAAAAGTTTCAAAATAGTGCAAAAACAAATTTTGGATGAAATAATTTCAACTGTATTTTCAATATAAACTCTACAAGAGGTCCGTATTCAACAAATACCCTTACTAGTCATATAGGATACATTCAAATTGTTTTCTAATGAATTTGAAACTATTTCAAAAAATTAACTGTTTCACATTAGTTTGAACATAAAAAAATGCTCTTTAGGGGGTACTAACCTTGAGCATAGATTGGTCTTTAAATGTTTTAAGTCTGGCAGTTACATCTTCTGCTAGAGGTCTAAAACTTAGCGATGCTCTGCTACGTTTCGGGTTTAGCCATGGATGCATTTGCGCCTGTTTTGCAGTCATTCTCCTAATGTCACAGAACACAACAATACATATGAGTGCTGTCTTTCATTATTTAACTTTGTATCTAAGCAATTAGCAATGTTTTAGCATACTTGTCTGATGGCTAAAAATATGGTCTGCAGTATTGTCAAAAAAATTACTAAAAAAATAAGAAAATGAATCATACAATACGTAGCATAACGAATTTAAAAGTTGCCATTGTTCTAAATCACTTGAGAATTGGAAACAAATCGTAGGTAAAATATGAATCATACAATTCGAACTTGAATTGCTGTAATATTGACTCCAAACTTAGCGGTACCTTATAAAAGCTATTAATATACTCACAAAAATAATTGAGGTAGAAAACCAATTCCTAGAAAAAATATATGCAAAAAATTAAAAAAAATAAAACTTACTTTTCAGGATCTTTTGCAAGAAGTCTAGCAACAAAATCTTTGCATTCATTACTGGCAGTCTAGCACATATAAAAAAATTATATAAATATGGAAAAATAGTGAGCAATTTGTTTCAATCGTCAATATCTGTTATTTTTTTGGCCAATCATCTAAGTCGAATATTACAAATTACCCGACTCAAACAATTTGATTGGATTGCCAAAAAAATTTAAATTTACAAAATGAAACTTATGGTGCGCCTATTACACCGATTCAAAGTGTGCATCTAAATCATATTATTTTTTGTGTCTCTTCAAACCAAATTAAAAATTGTTCCAGCCATTTTTTGTTAGTGAAAAAACAGCCATCTCTTACCAGTATTTCAATACTTACATCTGACTTAGAATTTTATAATTATCAGTTTTTAAAAATATTTCGTATTTTAGCCAATGGACAAAAACGAGGAATGTAATTATTGATGGTATTACCAACTTCCATCCAGTGCAATAATTTATATAAACTGATTTGATTTGTAAAACACTGCATATTGTGGTGAATTTGCCCTACTTACACTAACATTCACAAAAATATTAACCATAGGAAGGAAAGATTCAAATTTTAAAAAATACACTTCTCGAATAAAAAACATTGTTAAAAAATCTTCGCATTGAGATATGCTAATACATAAGGAAAAGCTACAAATTATTATTTCTTACGCACTAAATCTTGAATGGTTTTTTGTGCCTGCATATTAAACAAATCCTATTTCGAACTATTTGATTAATACATATATATATTATATATGAAATTATAACTCGATTTACCTCCCAGTGTCCAGATTGAAAATCGACATCTTTGTGCTGTATGACATGCTGCAACATCTGTAGAGAATCCGCTTTAAATGGGAATTGTCCGGATAAAATTGTGTACGTAATTACACCAATACTCCACCTATTCATTCGTTAATATGAAAATGTTAAAATTTTTAGTCGATGAAGCCCAGAGAGGAAAAAAGAGACTTATTCTAAAAAACTGCCTGTAACTGCATATTCGAATAGTGGCTAGTATACTGGAATGCATGCTATACTAGTCGGCATTGTTACAAGCAAATACAACAAGGCATGGCTAGCTATATCTTAACAGGAAACTGATAATTCAAAATATACATTCAATAATACAATTATATTTCAAGCATAAATAAGTGAGCGCCCTTCAGCAACACTTTAAATAATTTCATGATTCTTCTACATTATAAAACTTTAATCGTTCAAAACCCTTTTCCTTTAAATAATTTGTAATAAGAGCGTAGTCCCAGTGCAATTACTGTAAAGAGGTATCTCTACTGCAAAATATAACTTACATATCAGCAGCAAATGGACTATGTCGTCCCCGTAACAATTCAGGCGACATATAAACCCATGTGCCCACAATATCCCGCATTAAAGATGCCTCTGGCCTACTGATGCCAAGGCCAAAATCAACAATCTATACGCAAAAATGAGTAAAAATAGTTGTAGACTACGTTTAATATCGACAATCCCTTTACATACTTGTTAAAGTATGAAGTGTTTTAGAAAAATCTATATTGATTCTAGAGCAATATTCATGTTGAAGTATGTAGATAAGCTCTCACAGATAGTCTTCTTTGCATATAAAGATTAATCTATTCTTCTCTAGTTGCAGCTATATTCTGCTATTATGTCATTAGTACTATAACTCAATTACTTCCCGATGACATACATACTTGAATATAAACATATGTAAATAACATTACAATAAGCTGTACACATAGAATAGTACATAAAACTTTGGGTATGTCAAAAAAATTTAATGAATTTTTGCTTATACCAAATAAACGAAATTATATTGTGCCAAGTTCAGCTTCAGATTTCCAATAAAATGAATTAATTCAGCGATCCAGATATATATCATAATCATGAAATAAGTATGTACAAACCTTGATTCCAGCGTCTGGTCCTGAATGTTCATACAGTATGTTTTCCAATTTGAGATCTCTGTGCTGAACAAAAATGAACAGAAAAATGAAAAAAATTCCTTTGTTAATATGCACTTGATATTCCACACACTGATACCATCGGCTAAGTCGAAAACTATCATTTAATTGAATAGATCGGATTATAAATATTAACATACATAAGCAAAGGGAGGTTGTTGGAGTGTAAAGCTACCAAATAATATCAGCATGCAAACTGAATAATACAGTTTTGATTAGTGTAATTTTAGTGTCTTCACAGGCAAAATTTGAAGCTTTCATCGATGGATTACTGTTTCTTGAAATATCAACACGTATATTTTCTTGTGGATTTAACTTCTAAATGAATTTGCTTAACTCATTTGGATATATAAATTCGTAAAATTATATTTCCCGCATACTGTCTAAAATTCCTAAAAAATGTAAAAAAGTTGCATATATATATATAAATATATGTATTCCGAACTATTTTACTTACAGCGATATAACGTTCATGACAGTATCGAATGCCATCGACAATGTCCTTTACGACAGTCGCAGCATCATGCTCCGTACGAATCCTTTCGCGGTCAACTAAATCTCCACCAGAATAAACATCCATCACCATAAATATACATTCAGACGAATGATATACTTCTTGAAGACGAGCAACGCTAGGATGATCCAATTTCTGTTTTATGAGAGAAAAGCTTAAAAAATTAATTGAAATAAGTGCCTTATAATAAAAATTTATATAAAGTTCTGGTGAAACATATATTTCTATAAAAATGAAGGCATTTATTCCATGATTGCATATTTATGGATATAAATACAAGGGGACTATGCACTTAAACTTGTACAGTAGTATATATTGAAGTGTAGCTATAGAAATAGATTTAAAAAATTATTCTGCAGCAATTTTACGTTGAAGTTGAATATGCTATCACGGGAAATGAAGTAGTACACCAAATTTGCTATGATATAAAAAATCAGGCAAAGGTAAGAGAGTGCGTATGGCATATTCTAATAATGTTTCCTACTTAAATCCGCAAAGATTCATTTCAACTATAATATGATAAACAAGAACATCCAGACCCTTTAAATCATACTCGATGTATATATGATAAAAGTAGTAAATATATCCTATAATAACGAAAATTTTAACAATAATAAAAAAAAGAAATAACAATCCATTATGTGTTCCTAGGTTTAGATATCCTTCCAATTCTTTTCATTTTCTAAATTTTTACCATTTTTCTCATTTCAAATTCTCAAAGTTAAAAGTTATTGGCTCTTAAGTTTAGTACAATAATAATGAAATGACCAATAATTTCTTACACATTATAATACAATTCAGTAACTTTAAATAAGTTACAGAGAATAGTTACCTTCATGAGATCAATTTCGTTGATTAAAATCTGCATCTGTTCAATGTCCTTTATTCCTTTAGTCTCGATCGTTTTCAGAGCGAACTGTTCGCCACTACTTCGATGAATAACAGTGCGAACTGTTCCGAAACTACCCACACCTAATGCTTTGCCATTTTGTAAGTCATATACCTTCAAACAAAAAAATATTAAACTTTGAAATCAATTTTAGCACAATGCATAATCATATATATATACAGATTCATACATATTTTTTCAATTCAAATTGGAACAGATTATGGATGTATGCATTTGAATACTGAATTATTCCGAACATGGAATCGAACTAAATTTTTCATCTCTGAAATTAATAATAATAATATCTTTAATTTAGGAAAATTGTTGCATGTAAAGTTGAATAAACAATTTCTATCGTCGGTAAAAGTGTAAAAAAAGCAGTGAAATTGAAGATTTTAAGAACGATTAATAAATAGATTCTAAAATGTATTGTAGAATTTTGGAGGTACGAAAAGGCAAAAATGTACATTGACGACCTTTCAGCTCAAAATGAGTTTATTATTTGTTGAAAGGCTGTATTTTAAACAATTTATATCTTTTTTAACGCCATATAGTCCCTAAAAGCTTGGATTCGGTAAAATTAATATATCGTAAATAACAGCACAAACCATATTCTGTAAGTACAGATCGATCCAATTTATGAGTTATGCAACAGTGTAACTTACATCATTGATATTTCTTTGAAATTCTTCGTTCACAAGATTTTCAATGAGCTTATTTGTTCTTCTCGCTGACTCACTGCGAATCTGTCGTTCGCACATAAAAGCACCTTTAGGCGATTTACGATATTTTGCTTCTCTTCTCGCACTACCCATGCAAGCGCCCATGATTACAGTCTCAGTTCGGTTAAATTAAAAGTCCTTAAGAGTGCAATGGAAAAAATATGTGAAAGTGTGAAAATAAGGTATAAAATTTTTGAAACAAAAAAGAACAAAGATTTGTATTCATATCCGTTTTCACTTGAATATAATGGAACGAGATTAATGGGGTTAAGAAAATGGATGAATTTTCAATTTAATTCCTGAAACAATAAATTCCAATTTTTCATTTTCAGATTTTTTTGCCTATTTCATACTTGATTGAAAATTCATCCGAATACGCTTACCCTAATAATCCGAGCCTGAACATAATACCATTTATATTTTAAACTTCATTTAGTTATATCTTCCCGAGATTCTATTGTCAACTATGCTTTCGAAAAGTTTGAGATTCAATGCGGACCCTATTGATGAAAGCCCTGCTTATGCTTTTTCTATTGAAATCTGCACCTTACTGACTTTTAAGCTCATAAGATGAATTCAATGATACCGTTGAAGGGCCAAATTTCTGGATAATATCATATATATTTTACACTGAAATAGAAAAATAAAGTTTCGAAAAATTAATTACTTTAGTGGAATATTTTTATAAATATCATTATTCGATAAAATACATTTGCTCTAGCGCACCTTCATCGAGAAAAAGAGGATAAGAAACTTATTTACAAAAGTTACAAATATTCATAATCCGAGCCTTGAACAGGGTACATTGTATAAAGGGCAAAAATAGGAGTAATAATATTTTCCAAAATTAAAATTCTTAAGAATCAAATATGATTGTAAAAAATTATATCGAATTCTACATTATCAGCACTAATGATATCACAAGTGTTAATGAAGGATATTCCAACGTTAAAAACATTATAGTGACTTTTTACTCAAAATAGTGGTTTTTTGGTTAAAAAGATCAAGTTTCCAGAATATTCTCGTGGTTGAGATCCTTCTTTTGAATGTGTCACACAATGATCAATCGAATAACAAGCTCTATAATCTCTATGAAAAGGCCAGGTGTCATTGACGGATTGGATTTCATAAACATTAAACATTAAAATTCCAACATTTCGACCATACAATTTCATTGAATAGAGAAATAATCACGCAAGAAATTGGCACAGTGTTTAGATTATAATAACCTGATTACGAAGTGAAATCCAACTTTTATGCTTCTATATAGCCGCTCTGACTGAATTTCGATGGAAGCTATTTTTCGAACACAACTCCGGCACGATGAATTTTGTTGGCGTTAAAAATGCCGCAGTAACAGCTGCGTCATACAGCACGACTGTATGCAAGGTTCAACAGGAATTGCAGCGGAATATAAAACACTTCCAGTTGAGCAACTATGGAGTAACGGTTAGATCATAAATTTATCGGCAATTTCTTTTCCGTGGACGGATGCACACAGCCCTGCCTTTCTCTGCGCAATTTCAGAAATAATTAAGACTTTTTATGCTGATATGCGGCAAGATATTGAAGTACTTTGTAAGATTCTCGAAGTCGAAGGGTAAGTTGTTAGAAATATCTGGAACTTCAAACTAAAAATGGTGTAGGCATAAGTTGTAAAAAACCTCATTAATTTGGTTACATACGTATACAAGTGACTTAAACTGGAATGTGCAGCTTTTTCATCTCGGCATTTTCTTTTTGGAATTCATTGAAGCGTCCAAAGTGAAATTGCACGTTTTTCGCTTTATCTAACGAATCAAATAAACAACTAGAAATTTTTTTAGTCTCATATCACATGATTACCTGTCATAAGCGTGTACTTTCGTGTTATCACAGTCGAAAACTGATAAAGCATCATTATTTCAGTGATAGCGAACATAAACTAATGATGCACCATTACCCTCCCCTGAATATAAGACCATGCGTTGTATTCAAACTTTACTAAAATAGTCTGTTGCAAACGCTTGCGAATAATTTTGAATAAAAGACCTTTTTCGTTAAAACTGTCAGCATATCTATGTTGTTACTGCTACAATTTCTGTGTCCAGGTTTTGACCAGTAACCCATGACCCATTGTACATGACCCATTGTACATGACCTATGACTAGCTATCCTTATTTTACATGTTACCAGTTCATGTTTAACTCTGGCCCATTTACACAATTCTGCCTCTAGTTGCAATTCTTATTTATATTTCTATGGTCCTACACTACAATGCTTGTCCATGATTCACAATTTATTTATCAGATTGGAAAGACATATTCTACTCGGAATATCCTAAGTCAGAAATAAGTTTCTCTTGGTCAATCCGGAATATTCGAAGAAGCTGTGCAACCATGCCATCATAATTGCATGACTTCAAATATGTTTTGTGAGTTTTTGCTGCTTCACTACTTTTCTACTTCTATAAAAGTACACTTTCTTTGGCGCTGTGATTCTACAATATTTGATAAGTACTAGTCTTATTCTAAATAATATGCTATTTCATACATTCTCATCTCTTTTCATCTTTGCCTTTGCCGTGTACTGTGATCCCAGTATCACATACTGTATACTTTTTACCCTTTTCTTAATTATTTACAAAACATGGTAGTGATATATTTGAATGTAAGACCTGTCAGGATATCTGCCCTGTCCCCAGATACTAGGACCCCTAAAACCCCCCACCTCTCGGAAGTTGATGGTTCAAGGGTACGAAAATCGATTAGTAGCACTGAGGTCTTGGGTTCGAATCCCGATGCTTCCAAATATTATCAGCTATACATTCACCCAAAAATCCTAACAGTTACAGGTCTACTCAGCAACATCTTTGGTAAAATTGACCGGAACTTTGTCATTCCATATCAAAATTTTCTTAACATAAGCAAGCATGTCATTGGGAACTGTTGGCTATTTTTTTAGTCCAGAGAAATGTGTAAACAATTTTAAAATAGAGCCATTTTCAGATATTACAAATGTATTGGTAAAATATTAGTGAGATATCCTTCATTTCCACATTTGTGCTGCCAGACTTTCCTGTTGCTAGTGAAGACCTTGGCTTACTCTCAAAATGCCTCAAAACTTGTTACATTCTTGCTATGTTTTTCAGCTTGATTCCTTTACAATTTTGCTATGGAATGTTTGTACAAGTTGACAGCATGTATCATTAGCACTTTCAGGAAGGGGTTGACACAATATTTGCTGCCAAGATATGAGGTTGCTTTTAATTTTGAACTTAGGAAGTCAACCTGTTGAGACTCTAAATTCTTCTTTGCATATATGCTTTAGCATTATGTGCAAATGTTTTACACCTGTTGAATACATTGATTTTTCACCCAAAGTCAGTTCCAGTATTTTTCTAAAGTCCATTGATGCAATTTTACACTCAATGCTTCTGTCATGACATCTGGCAAGACAGGCAAATAATGCAATAGAGTGGCAGTTCAAAAATGTATTAGCATCTTAACCTGCATTGCAAGAAGTAAGTACACTCTTCCAATACAACATTACTTAATTCAAAAATATTATGTAAATAGGTACTCTTGTGAACATGACTGGACATATTAAAGAATATTTTAAACAGGAATATCTGCAGCTGTAAGCAGAGAATGATGTAATTCATAAGACAAGTTAGTTCCTGACATATGAACAAAATAGTTCAGCATCGATAATAGTACAATTATAACTTTCTTAGTTATACCTTGGTAGTAGCTAATAGTATTGGACATGAAAACAGGTGATATGAAATATGCAAGTTGTCTTTATAAAATGTTCATCCATTAGTACTAATTTAGCAGTCATTTCTTATGGATAGTGCATTCAATGCAGAAACTAAGCTTCAAGTACTTCTATGACATTTTAACTGAAGTTTATCACCCAAAAAAGTGAAAAAAGTACTACTTGTATTGAGTGTCATGTTAAAAATCTGTAAAAATAGTCCATGAGCTTAAAGAAGAGACTGACTTTATTGGAGATAATCCATAAGTATATTTAAATTGATTTCAAAATTTTATATTTAGTGTGACATATTGTATTGAAAAAGAGCAAGTGTTTTAATGAAAAGAGAAAAATGAAATTCTTTGCACATGATAAAATTAATAAATATCTGAATTTGAAATGTTTTAATGTATTCAGCCAAATTTTACCTCATTTTGAAAATGCAGAATACCCAGCAATCAAGTTTTTAATCCAAAATAAAGGTAATGGGTAAAATGAGCTTTTTTACTTTTGCAAGGAATTCAGACTTGAGCAACCAACTTGGAAAACTAAGTGTGTGAAGCTTTAGACTTCATATGAGTTTGACAACTTACCTTGTTAGGCATACATTTCTTTAAACATGTATTAACCAAAAATTAATTGTCTACAGACAAATGGTACTGCTTGATTTCATTAAACTCAAATTGGTGGAATTGTTAGTATTTTGTAGTTAGTGGCAAAGTAAATATTTTAACTGATAATACTGTTCTAAAACTGAAAAAATTGTTTAATAACCTTCAAACTGTCTTTCCTATGCAAAATGATATTACTCAAAATGATATTTAGAACAAAAATTCAACAAGTCAAGATGCAAGCAAACAAATTTCTAATTTTTCAAATACTTTAAATGCAATCCTTGACCAATGAAATTTTAATTGATTAGCAAAGGATTATGAACATGAACTGAAAAGTCTATATAACTGCAACTGTAACTATGTTTGTTAAAAATGAAAAAAAATGAAGACCTTTACATCTGACAACTGACTGGTTTACTATCTTTTTAGAATCAGTTTGCTGAATAAATGATATAAAATAAGCAGTTTATTGTTTAGATTACTGCTTTTGGCAACTTTTTTTTTGACATAGTTACTTTTCATATTTTAAGCTGTAGTTACTTTCTTAATTGAACTATATTCTACTTATGCGTTCCAGTTGCAAAAAAGCTAAGCTTTTATAAAATTAAAAGGAACAAGTAATGTTACAACATCAGAAGCAATAAGTTTACTCAAATGACATACATTACAAGTAGTTGAACAAATTTTCAATATCAAATTGCACTCATCCTGTTGGCTAATTTGGCCTATCTGCCATGATTGATTTGTGAAAAATGAACATTTCTATAGAAAATTTTTCTTGGTTTTAATGTATCAAAATTAGTAGAGCACTGCATAGATTACAATCTGAACTACTATTTTTTATTTATAAAAATATTTCTGTTCCTATAAGGTCAAAATGTGGGTGTTCCAAATCCAGCCAATTAATTTAAGTAGAGATTGTAATTGACAAGGTTTGATTTTAGAGTTCCGTAAAAATCTATGCAGAGATGTATAAATTAAAATTAAAAAAAGTTGTAAAATGTGTTAAATAAATTATAAAGCAATTGTCTTTTAAGAACTATTGGCAAACTTATTAATATAATTAATTATTTAGAAAATTATTAAATTTATTTAAACAGCATTGTTAATTTGCCAATTCTGCCACCCAATAACTGCATATTTTATATTAGCCAGCATTGATATTCATGAATTGCTGGCATTGCCTAGCCAATGCCCAACCAGAATTGTTTGTTGGCATCAAAAAGTTCAAGTTCAGTAGTATGTCTTGGCAGTGAGCTTCAACACTTTCCTTCACATTTTGTATTTCTATAGCTCAACTGAGATTTCTCTCGGTGGCAAGGTATAGCCAAAAATCTACTATTTCAAAATTCAAAATAAATGGGTTTTTAATTTCTTTACTTGGGTAGACCAGGTCTTTTAAATTCTGGAAGCTTTAATTTTCTCCAGCACTTATGTAGCCACTGACATTTTCTCCAGCTCTTGACTGCTCGATGTCATTTTTTTCCAAATAAGCTATATTATTCTTTTTGAAGTCTCAATTTTCATTTGGCTGGTCATAAACACTCCTTGATCTCAATGTTTAAGAATATTTCTAAGGGCTTTATTATAATTAATAGCAAACTAATGTGACTGTATTATCTTCAATCAAATGTTTGCAAAATAACTTTACTCAAGAACTACTTAAGCAGCAAAGAGTTTAGCTGCACTGATTGAAAGTAAAGTTTTGACAATATTGATTGCCAACACACTTATTCCTAAACATATGTAATGTGCCAAGTACTCCGACACTTATTAAGGAGCTTCCACAGTTGCTATGATTGGAGTTTAACCGTGCTACACATGCCATGGCATGAAACTGATAAGAAACCAGCAAGCATCTGCCAAAATCACTTAATGAAAATAAACTGAACAAAAACTTGAAATGATAGCAAAATATACAAGGCAGAGATAATTTTGTTCAAACAGCTTTAAAAAAACTAAACAAAGATGTACTTTGCTGATCAAAGTTTTTGAATAAAGGTCCTCGACTTGAATTTGTGATCATGACTCATAGCTACAGTATTCAGAGTTTAGTTTTTTACTGCAAATTAGCTTGATAGTTGCTAGTAAATAGCCAAGGACATATCTTAACACTTTTATTGCCATAGCTGCATCTCATATTTCTGCACAAATTCAATCATTATGTTTTGTACGCTATTTTGTAGCTAGAAACAAAACAATAAGCATAAATGTTCCTGTTGTTAGTGTTTTTTACAGTTTTATTTATTTAGGTTTCAATGGAGAAATATTTTCTGCTATTAGCCAGGAAGATTCTTATGAATATTTGTGACCAATTTTTTGACAACATGGCTTTAACTATGTTAAAAAGACAGGAACCAAATCTTTGGTAGTTATTTTCATGCCAACCTTATGGAATTTATAACGTTTATGAAATGCTGGAAACATTTACTTCAAAGAAGATTCTATATGATGGCAGTACAAGGCAATGCAATTGCTGTAACTATAAGAAACATGAACAGTGGCACCTTTAAATAAATATTCAAAACTTTATAGGAAAATAGTAAAAATAAAAAGCTTTTAAGATAACTATCAAAAGAATGACTTACTAAATTGAACTTTAATTTTGCTTTTTAATGATATGAAAAATAATTGAAAGTTCAGTTTCTTTTATTTATTTTACAGTGAAGCAAAATGACTTGTTAGTAAATTTATATATTTATGGTACTAGTTCATTTTTTTGCTTCAGTTCTAAAACATTTTTTTGATTAGGTAGATGCATGAATGTTAACCTAGTATCAAGAAAACTCGATTTTTCATGCTTTATATAGTATATGAGAATTCAAATAATGAATTCAATGTAAAAACTCTAGGTTTGCATGTACAAGGAAATGAGCACACGCACTTCATGACATACATTGGTCATCAATCTTAATTTTTTCAAGGTACGGTGCTATTGCAGAAAAAACTATTACATATTGAGTTAATCTAAACTTTGGTATTTTGAGGCGAGCAGATCTAAATTACACATTTATTGCTTAAATGCAACTTGAATATATTTAATTATATTAATTTTTTAAATACAATAAATATCAGGATTTCTATCTTGACTCTAAAAATTCTTTCTATTGTAGAAGACCATTCAAATATTGCAGTTGAGTTTTCACCTGCAACCAAAAAGCAAAAAAGCTATATTATATTGAAACTTATCTTTACATTTTTATGCATAACAATTAATTTGATGATCCCATCTAAATTTTATTATTTTGACTTTTGTATTTAATGTTTATTTTTTTTAAATAATTGTATATTTGACTTTGGTACAATATTTTGAATATGTCAAAAAAAGAAACGAAGCAAGCAGTTAACATAATTGACAGCAAATTCAATCAAAATATGAGTTTTTATGCAAAAGTCTGATGAATCTTTATTTTGGATATGGAAGTTTTTATCAAAATAGCAACAATCATTTGCGTCAATATCCATATGCATAAATTGATAAAAAGCTTAAAGTTTACAGATTTAGTGCGCAATAATAAATAAATTTTGTCTTTATCTAGTTAGTAGGTACTTTATTTAAAGTACCAAAACTAGGCTCAACATATGCCAATCTACAGAAGCGCATCTAATAGCTGCATAAAGGTTGTTTGATATTTTCAAGAATCTGAAATTGGTATGATATATTTGAGGAAACCAACTTTGAATTTGTGTCAACCTTACTGATTGATTGAACTTAAAACTACATGTGAGAAGATTTTATAAGAGCACAAAAAGTGGCTACCAAACTATTACTTATAACAGCTATTATATACTAATATTTAACCTAATTTTCAACTTCTTTTGCATTACAAAATTTAATAGTGACAATATACTTCACGGAATACATAGTTCAAAATGTGACCCAGTCTTTAAGCATAGACATTTCAGATAAGATTACAGAAAGTAAGAATTGTCATATTTAAAAAATAGTATGCGCTGACTCTTTTGCTCTGCCTAACTTTCTATGTCCAAAATCTAAAAGGGCACTCTTCCTTTTTACATTCAGCAGGAACTTTTCAGTGGCACATTTCCGTTCAAATTTTGACCTCAATAGTCAAAAACAAAGGAGGAATTAAATAGCAAAGGTTGAAATATTTATTGAAAAAGAGATGCAGTTGATAGTAAGACAAATGATTCTAAAATTTTTTCTACACTATTCAAGACTAAACCTTTTAGGGCCAATTATTGCGCAGTACATTAAATTTCACTCATTTTTAAAAGATTAGTTTGAATTTGTTTCAGAAGAGTTTGTAGTTGACATTTGCGTGTTTAAAATGTTAGAAATTTTTTATTTTGGTTTCAAAATAAGTAAAAAATTATTGATATATTTGTAATCATCAAAATATTTTTAATAAACTCAAGAATTGAAGCATCATTTTAGAAGCAAGATTGAAATTTGTTAGGCTTTACATGCTTATGAAAATGAGATGCATTCAGCAGTTTATTTTTTAACATTGGCATTATATTTTAAAGTATTTTTGATGCAATTTTGGAATTTTATTTTAAAAATGAATGCTACAAATAAATAAAATTAGCAGTAATGCTGCAAATGTCAATTTTCAAAGTAAAAAAATCAATGGGCACAATCATGTGCCTTGCTGCGGTGTTCTCAGATAGGTCATGAAGTGGCTGCTCTTCATACTTTAGTCTGCTCTTCATACTTTACTTTAGTTATGTATTAAGATATCTTAGTCTTATTTTGTTAGGATTGCTGTGTCTATTGATGGTTAAACTTGTTTGTATTTGATTATTTGTTGAAAATCGATTATGCTCGATTATTATCTAGAGTTGTTGTACCTCACATGATCAGAAGTGAGACTTCCAATCACAAAGGTTCGGTTTCTTCAGTTCTTGTCATTTTCAACTTAATGTACAATAAATTATATATATATATATATATATATCTTGTCTTGCCTTTTCTTTCTTCTTATAGTTCCATGCTGCATATTGTATTGTCAAGTTTGTTGAGGAGGCTTAACATAATCACCTCATCTATATCCTTGCAAAATTTTCCAGAAGTGAAACAAATAAATTTACAGATTATTTAGGAATAGGATAGTAAGGCTTTTGCTAGTAAACGCAGGTAAGGTATTTTTCTAGCAGTTAAAAATACCGCTTTTCAATATAATATCTTCAAAAATATGAGTACCTGGTAGAATTCTCTTCAATGCTATAATTCACAAAGCATATTTTGGTGCTTAACAATGTATTGAAATCGACATTTTTGACTTTAGTCTTTCACAGTATTTGATGAATAATATCGAATATTATCCCTTAATTTCATTCTAGATTACGAAATAGCCTTATAAACTATAATGCTATCGTAAATCTCTATCATTTTTCTACTAGCATTCTTACTCACATTCTCTCAAATTTAAAAATTTAAGTAACAACTCGAAAATGCTCATCAAGCGATTACTGTAACAGTGAAAAATCTTAGCGACACTACATCATTTAGCTGCTCAGATGTCCAACTCGAGATGTCCATATATATAAGGGACAAAACTAATTCCAAAGAAGAGTATCATCTCATCATCAGTCCGATATATGCAAATGTGTTTCTAATCATTCATCAACGCACAGATTACGTTAGTTTTATTTGCAAAAAATGAGAAAAAAAGGAAAAAAGAAATAAATATACATGTATTATTTTTGCATCTGTCTTATGTCAATTAGAAAGTACTATTATGCATACCGACTCATCGAAAAAAAACAATGTTCACTTACCAAGAATATCCGACAAAATCGAACCGAACATATGTAATGGACTTCAAGAAAAACAAGTTACTCTAGGGAACAAACTGAAAAAAACATCCCAATATATAATGCCTCTTCTTTGGAATTTTACGGAAGGACACCCGAATATGTTCCCAAAACCCATCCCAAATTGCTAAAGGCCAAATCCGAGCTAGCAAATACTACTCATTTTAGAGTTCTTTACATCAATTTAGAGTATTGTACTCCGATTTCTAGCAAGTAATCTAAAGAGAACCAGTGCTGAAAAACTGGCCCCCATCACCATATCATTTAAGACGTCATGATGCCTTTTTAGTTTACCTTTCAAAACTCAAGAAAAGTACTATAAAAAAACAAAAGAAATATAGAAATACCCCCCCCCCTCTCACCCTGGAACAATTTTTAGCTTTTCGAAAAATGGGATAATACAAATGTACCAAATTTGGCTATACAACCTCTTCGAAAAACAAATTCAGTACTGATTTTGCACCGAATATCTACATTAGGACCGATTCAAACCTATCCGGTTGGAAATCCAGGATCGACATGAAAGTCGGCAAATGTTGATTTATCCCGTCTTGTCAATCGAGTCATCATAAAGTCGTCGGTTGCTCCGACGATGCGGCGTAGTTCTAAGATACCAGCAACAATATCCTCAGCTATTTTTTCTGTGGCGAACGTTAAATCGACTGTTCGAGATGAAAATATCATACTCACTGATCGAGACGCATCCTGCAAAAAAGTAGATCAATTTTGAAAAGTTATCGATCCGAGCCTTCCCCCGAATATATTGCCCTTGGTGATTCAATTTGTCACAAACAATTAAGACTTTCTAGATATTTTAATTTAGTAGGTGTTGTATTCAACTAATGGAATTTCTTTCATATTTCATCTATCAACTAATATAAATAATTTTTATGATCAGCTTTTCCAACTATAATGCTTCTGTAGAATTTTTAGTCTCCAATGACATTCTCAATTAATAAGTAATTATTTCCTGTAGAAGTTACTATAATATAAAAATTATAAGTAGGGTTGAAATTCCTGTCCATTTCTAAATACGTGCGGAAGAATCATCACCACGAAAGATGCACTTTTTAGAGTATTCCTCATTTTTAATTCTGATAATTTTTTTTACTTATATATACATGCGCCTTCCTGCCTTGCCCTAGGCCTTGATGGAGTTTACTCGCTGGAACTAATTCTTTCTTTAAATGTAAAATTTCAATGGATTATCTGAAATAAAACAATACTATCTATAGTACAATAACTTTTCAATGTTACCATATCTGGTGGTGGGCAAGTGGCGGTAACTGATAGCTTTCAAGTTCAAGTATTAATTTTGTGTAATCAAAAGTCTCAAATACCTCAGCTGGACAAAACATTCCATACAAAGGAAGATATGCTGCTAAACGAATGGCTCGTAATGATTCCAATGGTAAAGGTTCTTGAATACTTCGAAAGTTTAAAAATGGTATTCGTAATGATCGTTTTTTTCTTGCATCATTCCAATATATTATGCGGCGTTCACTATCGTAGTGTAAAAATCGCTTCAAAACCTAAGAGGAAAATAAAACCTTATGAGCTAAAATTTTTAAACTTTTTAACTAAAATGTTTGAGGAGAAGCATTTTTTTATTCTGTTATTGTACAGTTTTTTGCGAGTTTCCAGTGTATAGAATAATTCGTATTTATTATTGACTATACTTGCGATGCTGCTACCAGTGGCGACTATATGTGACTGACAGCCATTGTAATTATCAGTTTACTTCACAATCCATTTGCTACCACCACAGTCCAAAAAAACAAACAATTGACTTTCTAAGTATACAGTGACAGTTTCTGCTGCAGCCATAATTAAAGTAGGTAGATGTTCTACCAAAGTTATAGACATAGCTCTTTGAATTTCTACTACAGTCATAATAATAGTCAGCTGATTTTCGCCCAAGTCATAGCAACAATCGATTGTAATCAGATACTAAAAAATACAGTGAAACCTCTCCAAGTTAGACATCTTGTATGCCCAGACATCTTAGTTGGATGAACAACTAACATTACTGGTGTTCTCTTAAATTGTATTAGGCCATTGTATTCCTGGGCATATTCTTAAGTTGGATATTAAGCACTTGCTGATTACAGTTGATATCATATCACTAGACTGATACTATTGGTTTCACCAGCATAAAGCTACAAAATAGTAGAATATATATTTATCATTTTGTGGACTATCGATTTATCAAATACTCTCAATTTACATGAATTATATGAAGTAATGTTACAGAGTAATATAGACTCACTTTTCCTTTTCTACTGTACTTTTTTACTGGCACGCCTATTGTCAGCATTTGTAAAAAATATTCTTCGTCGAAATCAGGTGTCGGAATTTTCACTGTCAGTGATGGCATTCGTTGAAGATTTTCTACAATTTGCTCAGTTTCGACAGAAGTATTTGATTTCAATATTTGGTTAACATTTAAGTCTGTGTTTTCTGTAAGGAAAAGGGCTGCTAATTCTTCGGGTGATAAACATGCTGGGGCAAAACCTCTATAATCAGTTTCGGCAGTTCGGTTTATTTCTGACTTGCTTTCTTGAACTGTTTCCGATGAAATTCGAGCTCCTACAGATAATAAAAAAAAATTTCATGTACTTTTATTTATCATTATAAAAGTTTCTGCGTGATTTTCTATGTAGGCATGGAATAGGATGTAAGAAAGAGGTATTACAATCAAGAAATAAATCACTATAGAATGAAGTATTGGATGAACATATACATTCCATGGCGACTTTTCAGCTCATATTGATTTCATTCTTGCTGAAAATTCAGAATGATTTCGAAAAGGTGAAAAAAGAGTAAAAAATAATTTAGCTTTCAATTCTAAACTAGAACCTGATTTTCAATCACATTCCATTGTATATTGTAAGCGCATACATAATTCACAGGAAAATAACAGCTGATTTTACAGCAATTGGGTTTCTAATAAATGATGAGACTTTTCCTAAATTCTCCTCATGATTGGATTATTCAATAAAATCGTACATGCAGTGCCACTAAAAGGTAGTAGGAAAAGCCTAAAAAGTGAAACAAAACTATAAGAAAATATTTACCGCAAAAGCTTTCGAATTTATTTCATTTTTGCGAACTCGTTTTTAGAGTTTGCTTGAGCCAAGAAGACAAAATAGCTCCTTATCCTGTCCATCATGCTTACTATCACGCATTTTTACAAAAACGTTTAAATAATGAAATTAAGATACTGTGTAACTTTTTTTGATAAGTACCCTTGTCGGTAAAGATTTCGACAGAATGGTATTTGCACAGGGACATCAACTGATGTTTGAAGAATACACCACGCGAGAGCTCTACAGAATTGGATATGTCAAGTAGGTAATCCAGTTTTTACAAAAAACGCTAAATGAGCACTCTTGAAAAATAGAAAAATAAATGATTGTTTCTGAAAATATCTTATGCTAAGAGTCGAATTTCAATGTATTTAAATACGCACACAATCAGTGGGATTTAAAACATTGAGATATGGTATGATCTAAATGTTAGATGAAAATGAAATGAGTCAGCCTAGCGAAAATAAACCTTATCAGCTCTACTTGTTTCTAATGTCAGTCGGCGCGTCTTTTGTGATGTCTTTTGGTAGCAACACTAGGGAAATATTCGAGAAATATGTTTGATAGGCAGAGAAGTAAATTTGTTCATTACTTTGGGCGATGACTTCATCACTGTCGATCATTGTTATGCAACAGTAACTTCAGGCCTGCAACGATGGAAAAAGGGTATAAATTTTCATTACTCCATACGATAATGCATGCGGCTATAAAAAGTTGAGATTACGTCAACGAGCCAAAAGATAAAGCAATAAATTAAGTTTCGTTCTACTTATCGGAACGGTTGTGGCTGCTAAATTACTATTATGCTATTCGTCCGATGCTTATGGAGATTTCAGTATATTTCTCGCCTTATTTCACTTAGAATAATCTTAAAACATCTTAACTTACTTGTATTTGTAACAGTTTAGACTAACACCTTTTGAAATTTTACCGAACAGCATCACATTCTGGAAAAATTGCGCAATGGCGAAATGTAAAAATTATTTTTGCCGCTATTAAGGCTTAGAAAATTATCAAGACTCAATTGAAAAAAAATAATTTGAAAATAAATTAGTATCCTCTTAAAAATTTTCTCATGTACTTTTCAATTGCCCTTCAATGGGCGTGTTCTGCCATAAACATTGAACTCTTGGCGAATCGATTATACATCAGTACTAGCCAGGGCATGTTACTGTTCCCTCTGCATGCGATGATTCTGCTGTTCCACGCCCCCGTGCATCGAATATCGCAAAATCTCACACCCTGGATCAACGCAGCAACAGTAACGTGACATTACTGAATGGTTTTTACTGCAATAATACAGTCACTGGCACATTACTGCCCAGTCGTCATTCTGTGTTGACTATTACTGAAACATTGTTGGATCACTCAAATTTGAAGTAACTTTTACTGGATGTGTCTAGTCTAGTTGACATTACAGTTCCTGGATACATTAATAAACAGTTTTAGATTGGAGCTGCTGTTACTGGAATTCAACTGGATCATTCCAAAGTGATATCACAACTATGAAAAATCTCCCTGGATAGTTATTATCTCCACATTACTGTTTTTGGAAAGGTCATTGTATAGTTATGTTATTGAGAGTACTATCACCAGAGTATTACTGTTACTGGGCATGTTGCTGAATGGCATGTCAGAAAATGTTACAGGATTATTGTGGAGTGTTTTGATGTAACAAAGAGAGAAAATGATAGCAAGCACAATCATTTTGTTCAGAAAGCAAAATAACAAGTTGAAAAAGATATTTGTCCATGTAGTGCAACCCACTAACTATTACAGCTTACAGGGATTCCAAGTTTTTCACCAAAGTTTCTGGCACAAACAGTTTTGTGTTTATTTGCCATGATTTTATCAAGATTTGAAATATAACTTGATTGAGTAGATTATATCAAAGAAACTTGATAGAATGACACGTTTTTTCAGTAGCAACTGGAAATACATTAAAGAGAGGGACTTGAAGCCAAACAGTTATGATTTTTTGGCTATAAGCTCACTAAGACAAATTAAATGGGTATGTTTTTTCTACCAAATAGAAAAAGAATAAGTACTATAGAAAAATAAATGAATATAAAACATGGGTCTAAAATCATATCCCAATCAACCTTAAAATGTCTTTCAATCTAATTGAAAATGACTGTAAGAAGAGCACTCCATGCTTTTCACAAAAACTCTGTCATGGTAGGTATTTTCATTCTCTCTGCATTGGTTGGTTGGTAAAATGTATGATTTCTTGGGCTGGTTTATTAGTCAGCTTTCAAAATATATTTAAAAGCTCTTACATGCACTATTTGCTCTGTTCAGGAGGAAAGTTTCTTAAAAATAGTAAACTATATAGAATCTGCAAGAAAAGGTGTATACTTTTGAAAGTCAACATAATTTGAATTAATAAATTCAACAGAAGTTTTTATAGACTGCTCAAATTGATTGAAAAATATTGAACTTTCTCTGAATCACCACAATTTCAAACTATCTGTCAGGAATTAACCCCTAAGGGAGTTAATTCTATTCTGTAGCTACGGTACATTTCTTCTGATACCATGTTGGAGTTTCAGTTTAGTCTATGAGAAAAAGTTTCAGTTCTGATTTTGAGAGCAAGTTTCAGTAAGTGATATTTTGTGTTGATGAAGTTATCTCACTTCTATCAACACAATTTAGAATGTAATAATATACGTATTCTATCACAAATTCTTTGTGTTTATGTTGTATTTTACATTCCTGACACTATTGCAGCAAAGTAGTTTTGGCCATTGTATAGAACCTAAATGCTGTTGAATAAAGGAAGTGACCAGTATAGCCTAAGTTAACAAGAACACCAAACAGCATGCACAAGTGCAATATAGTATAATATAACATGCAGAGAAGCAATAGTAAGATATATATATTATGCAAGCAGAAACATAAACAAGTGAAAAATGAAATGCAACAGGGACTCCTCCAAATGAGTAATGTGCTTTGCTCTTAAAATATTTGTGCAAACTAGCTTAGTATAGTTTGAGCAAGAAGCAATTTGAGATGAGTAACATTGGTACTATGATAATTTAGAACCTGCTTAGCTAGATAATTAATAGCAGAAATACTAGTGGTGACATTAGCAGAGATATTGTGCATTGTATGGAAATTGAGATATCAATAAATTTTTAGATCTTTTTGTAGAGTAATATATGAAATGTACTTCCATGCATGCACTTTGATATAACTACCACTAACTTTAATATAAAATTTGTTTTTTGTACCATTAATACTTTCATGCTAGATATAATGTACATTCCTCTTAATGCATTACTTTTGTCAGCTATCATACAATTACTTGTAACTCAGAGTGCTACAAACTGGCATGTTTTTAGTACTAAGTGGAGATGCTCAACTATAATCAAGCAATCAGTATTATCATCTCAATGATCACCACAGAAAGCATTCTCATGTTTTCAGCACAGCATGTCAATAGCTTTTCAGTATTATAGTACTGAGAAGTGTACCTTCCCAACTACTGGATAGCATTAGAAATTGTTCTGAGAAAAGCTATTTATGTATAAATCAATTGATGTCTTTCTTTAATGACCATTTAATGAGGTTTTACAAAGCAGCTATAGATAGGAAACTGCATTTGAAGAAAATGTTTCCTAGGAACCCTGTTCATTATGCAACATTCCAAATGTCTTTTTTACTTTTCTATAGCAATTTTACAGCAATTTTTTAGCATACATTTCACAGTAAACAAAAATATGTGAACCAATGATGTCCCATGCAATTTCACTATGACCTACATTGGTACTTTTTCCACCAATAGGAGACCAATCAAGTCTCAATATCTCTCTGATAAAATATACTTTGCCTTCACGATCAATAAATGATTTGAAAATTCTCTGAGTGTGCAATAGCTGTGCAGGCATTTTAGCATTTTCAAATAGTTTAGCTCTTTGAATAGATGTTTAATGTGCACTTATAAAAAGTTGGCTTATCATACACCTTCAAACCATTTGCTGTGAACACAATGATTATTCAGCTTTGTATACCACAAACAGTATGTTATTAATCACAGTATCATTAAAATAAATTTCAGATTGGTATGAGTTTTTTCTGATAGGCCATTTCTGGTGCAAAACTTATATATTTGCCAAATAAAATAAAAAGTAAAAACATGTAAAACATAACGGCCTCTGCACATAGTACTGCAAAGATGTTTTTGACCTTATTTCCCAAGATTTAACTATTTTATTGAGTATAGAGGTCAATCTATTTGTGGAATTCAATAGTTGTTCAGCAATTTGTTTGTTGATTAAATATCTTCAGACATTCTGAAACAAGGTACAACCATTTTGCACTGGTAATATGGACTTGGCCTAAATCATGCACTATTGACCAGGAAGTGCATTATAAAAGTTTAAATTTTTTTAATGGTTACTAGCAAACTCTGAAGAAGTTATTGTGATCTAGATCTTAAAATATGTGAAAATCTGTATCATGTCAGGATCTGATCTGTTTTGCCGTGATCTGTTATTGAACTGTGACTCTGTGGACTTAATTCGTCTTATATGAGTATTCTTGTAAAGTACGTTCTCTTAAAGAGTGTTCTCATTAGTGTGTTCTCATTAGTGTGTTCTCATATGTATGTACTCGTAAGTAGTATTCTGTTGACAAGATTCATTCTTGGCAACACATGAGTAGGGATTAATACATTATTGGCTGTGTGTGTCTTCTTTGGGTTTCTGGTGATGTTTATTATTAGTTATATGCATAGTATTTAATATATTGATTCCTAACGCATCACTGAAGAGCTGAAACCAACAGATACAAAGATGAGACCTTTTAAGATTGAATACAATAGCCATTCATTAAATCCTTTGAGTCATCTCTATATTCATTTAAGTAGATTCCTGACATTTCTTAATGCATTTAATTACTTTCTTTAGTTCTGTTTTTTGCTTGCTTGCTTCTGTCCTATAGGTTATGAAACTGCAAGCATGCAATCATTTTTACATCTGCAGTTTATAGCTTTGATAGTAGTAGAAATGGCTACAAGCCTTCAGTTAGGATTAACTTTTTCTATGACTGAACTTCCTTTGCAGTAAACTTGCTTTTGCTCCTATTTTTTAGTCTTAGTTTTTCAGTGCTAGTAAATATCTTAAGCTGAAGCTTCTCCAATTTGTTGGCATTACTTGCTGTAATCTTATGCACCACTTTACACTGCTTTTGACACTGCATGTGCCATATTTGTTTTTTTCATCTACCATCTATGGCTGTTTTTGATACCATTCTTGGTGATACCTGCTGATATATCTTATATCCATGATTACAATGACAGGAGCACTCACCATTCCAGAAAATCTTGCTGCCACTTTCAGTATTTTTATAGCACCGTATTGGGGGAGTTAGGAATTAACTCCCTTAGGGATTAATTCTACTCTTATAGCTGCGGTCAGTTTTCATTTATGACGTTCAAAGTAAATTGGCTGCACAGATTTCAGTAAGGTTTTATATTATGTTGTGCTGAAGTTAGCTCACTTATATCAACACAATTAGTGCATGATAAATACACACATTTCTAACATAGTTTCTTGTGCTTTGTTGTGTTTCATGTTTCTAACATGGTGCTACTATCTACACTTACTCAACTACTTAGCATTACAGTTTCTTTTAATTGCCTAGCTGCTATTTCAAGTAGCTCTACAGCCGAGTACTTCAGTAAATATTGGCTCTAAACCAAGGAGCCCTTGTAAAATCTTCCTTACCACTTGTATCATACAATGCAAACATATTTAACCAAGTCTCATGACTTTTTTTTTCCTGGTTACTATAAATATCCTTAATTTCATATCAATAAGCAATTGACTGATGGTCTATGCTTAACTCATGTACCCTACGTATTTTGCATCTTTCCCGGTTCATTTCCACACTGGGCTTTCAAAGTGTTTACTGTGTACTGGGTTTCTTCAGTTGTGCACATTAAGTTGTTTCAGTGTTTAGTTTTTTTGGCTTCATATCTGGTATTCTTTTCATGCTGAAAATGCACCCAGAATTCCATTCATATTGGGTACACAATTGGCTATATTTATGGTGTACCACTCTTTGGTATCATATTAGCTGCCTTTTCAGTTTTGCCCTCAATAGATTCATGTCAGTCACTTTCTCTGATGCACCTTCTTCAAGACTCTCCTTTCCTTTACCACTCTCCAAGGTACACCTTTTTGCATATTTTGTACTTACTACAATTTACTTCTCTGGTGTCACCTATAAACTATCTGATTGGTTTTTCACTGCATTTACCAATTGGATAATCACCCACTTACCCATCACATCGGCTCTCTCCTGGTATCATACCTCCATTGGGTAATTCTAATACACCTTTTCTATGTTGAGTCAGTACTCAGTCCCAACCACCTATCTTTTCATTCCACCCCTACCCAGTCTCTTCACATAGCTCTTCCTCCTAACCACAGCTTTTCACTCAGACTAGATTATCTCCTGCCTTCTTACAGTGTAGCCTTTTCATGACTACACCCACCCCTTGTCTTATCACTCGGCCTCTATATTGTAGGCATCTGCTTTCTACTTCTGCAAACCAATTCCCGTTTCTGTGCCCCCCCCCCCCACCTAGTCTTGGTGTAATGTTCTTGTGATACAAACTTTGGCTGATTACGTATGCAAACATACATAGCTTCTGAAATAATTATGGACTACTATTCGCGAACCAGGCACACTATTTATCTAGTGGGGGGGGGGTATTGAAGGATTGACTCTTCATCAAACTCTTCAGATAATTTTTCTGCATCTCTTTATCAGTAAGTCTATGCTCTTTTTATGAAAATTATCTATCACTTTTCCTTATCTTTATCATCTTTTACAGTTTCTGCTCGTTTGTAAATATTTTTTATTAATATAAATAAAAAACAAATAGCATAAAAAACATCGAAACAAGCAATATTATGAATACAATATCAGCTGTAAATTTATAGTGTTAATGATATTATTTCAACATAAAATTCAAATGTGCTCGAATACTCCCTAAATTTTATTATACCCATTTATCTTTATATAATGTGCAAATCTCAAAGATTTGAATCCATTTGCAATTTCAATATGTTGTTCATCAGTATCTGATTCCTCGGCAATAGGCGAAGCAAACTCTTTTTCAAGAAATTTCAAGTTTTCTTCTCTTAGGTCCATTCGAATGCATTCGTAATACACTTGGCTTAATATTCTTTTGAATACTTGAGATGCCCTGGAATACGATTACGTACATAAAATATTTTCCATATACAATTTGATATTTCTGGATAAGATGATATCGACAGTTGCACCAAAAGCTATCAGTTCATCGGATATATTCTTTAGTAGAAATTATTTTAAGATAATAACGGTAAAAATACAATTTTAAGTGTTTTGATCTATGCATTCAGAATCCTGAAATATTATTATAAAATGACAAAAAATTGCTTTTTATGTTTAAATGAGGTCTAAAAATATCTTAATGAGATGAAAACACATTTAAATATCATAAATGTATAGATTGAAAGCTCTAGCAAATTTCCTTATATTTGAAATTTTGAAAAATTTCAGCATATACTTCTTTAGTCGTACTTTGCCAACTTCATTCTTGTTATTTTTTTATATATTAATCGCACATGTCATCATATGTAAGAAGAAAAATGATGTAATACATGGTGGATGGGTCAAATAATCTATCCAGAATGTAAAAGCTTTTACCAACTCTTATGTTCCTACATGCATAATTAGGGGTAACATAACTACAATATTCCTAACATAGGTCAAATTTCAAGCTCCATTGATCAGTTCAATATTGCGTTGATTTCTTCTGAAAGAAGTGAATGCATGACCCTTTAATACTTTGTCCACTTTGAATGTCAAGTTGAAATCGAATTCCGGAAAGGAATAGCTTACAACTGTTAGTAATTCAGTACTGATATTATATTTTGGAGAAAGACTGTAAAATATTTGTATTAAAGTTTTAAATGATGGTTCTAAGAACCATTTAGATGTGTCATTTTGATAACAAAGCTTAATTGCATTCTTCAATTGGCTTTTCGGGTGATGTATTAGGAAAAGGTTATATATATATATATGGACAAATCTATTCAGACGCTTTCAATGGTACAAATTTTGGATAGAAAAAATTCATATTGAATGAAATATTTACTTATCCCAAATAAACCAAAAAGTCATATCATACTAAGTTCAGCTTCATATTTTTGGATCATACAATAAATGAATTGAATGACACTGACAGTTCGTTGTATTTGAAATATTTTTCGAGTATTTAAAGATAAAGCATTTCCACATCTCAGAAACAATACTGAGCTTAAAATCCTTTAGACAAAAATAAGCGGTACAGATAGCATTTGATGTGTACAATTGCTTTTCGAAAAATAGTAACTTGACAAAACGGTACGTAACAGAATTTTTTATATTTTAGTTTAAAATTTGTGTTATTTATGCATAGCAAAGCTCATTTCAATATCTACAATAACTTTTCATAATTTCTCTTCAGTAATTTTTTTAAATTGTTTGTCTCTGTTCCAGCACTTTAATGTCATTTTAAGCGTAATACTAAATTTCCATGCAGCTTCCCTTTTTTAACTATTTTGCCAGGGTCTCTTCTGATTACCGCAATCGATTCACCACAGCAAATACCACATTTTTTTGTGTTACTGCAGTGCATTGATGGTGGCGAATCAGAAGAAAAATTTTGTATTAAAACTTCAAACGACATTAAAATGCTGCTACAAGGACAAGAGCCAATTTAAAAGATTATGAGTTAGCAATTACTAACAGCATATATATATGTTGAAGCACAAATTTGTAGTTTTGAAACTCCAAACAGTGAAAAACTGCCGGGTTTGTTACAAATTGAAGAGTAATTTTTTGCGTTAGTTGACCGAATACAACCTACTCAGAATTAATACAAAAGCACTTAAGCTCCAGAGAAATCGATAGATTTAGTCAGATTAATATCGGTCGATAGCAATTAACGATATAAAATTTGTATCTTTCGGCTTTTTACTTCATGAGACAATTTCTTACTGTTTGGTGTTTTGGGAATATACTAAATTCTATCACTTGTCTATTCATTAGGCTGCAATTTCCTGTCACTGAACTTTATGATAAAGGCCATGTACACGTTCGTGAACACTTCAAATTCGTCAAGTTACTAGTTTATGTCACTGAAGATTTCGTTATGTTGTCAAATACCATTTTGTATTAGCACTTTAACTTTTTTACATTAGCAGCTTCGTGTTACTTAATGTTGCCCATTTTTCTAAATTCTACTTTATTCTGCATGCTTTAATATGTCAAATATTTTTTAAATTGTGCAAAAGCGTCTGTTACAATGATATCATTCTTAATATTACCTTTGTATTGTAGATTTGTTGGAATAAAATTTTTGGCAGTTACATATAATCCGCAGCAGCATCTTGATATATAGTACAGCAACATTTTGGATGTATCGCACCATTACTTCAGAATTTTCTTCACAAACTGGAGGCCTAATAAGAAATTTATATAATGTCCGTCCGCACGATGTCACAGTTTCAAATGACGTCACATAATCCGTGTAGCTCGGATATTGGATTAAATCCACTGGAATGGTAAAGAATTTTGAAATCAAATCGTGTCTTTCAAGGAAACACTGAAGAGATAAGAGCCTGCAAAAAGTTACAGTAACATTTGAGTAATCATTTACATGTATCTTTTTGGCTAATAAAAACTAGAAATATTGAAATACTAAACTCTACTGATTGCTCATAAAGATTACAAATGATATATTACTGTTCAGGAATGGTTTTATCACCAGTCTTTTGAAATCAGTTACCAACAAAATTGAATACGGAATCAATTGACATCCTGATATATTTCATCCAGTTAAAATTCCATAAGCACAAAAAGATTTTACATCTTTTGCTTCATCTTATTAGTTCGATTTCAGCGAGAAAAGGACAATTTGCTGAATAACATAGAAAATGCACGAAAACCAAATTCCATGGAATTGGGTTCTTTCCGAATCAGCACCCAAGAACCGAAAAATTTATAATTGACAAATTTCACCAAGTATTCCTAAATGAAAAAATTGAACCAATCAAAACACATATTGTGGAAATATTCTGTTTTGAAAGAAAATCTTCAAACTCTCAATTAAATTAAATAGAAAATTTTGTTCATGATGTAAAAAGAGTACGGAAAAATACTTGAAAATATTTTATATTTCTTTCGTATTAATGGAAATTTAGTTGTTTGGCAAGTAACCCAATAATTATACCAAAATCCTTTGTAGATAACATGCGGAGACACACCCTAATCAGAATTTTGCTTAAAAATAAAAAAGTTTTGTTTTGTGGAAGGAATTTCAATCCAATTTTTTAGGGATGACCTACGGCCTTTTGAATGATTAACTTTTATCATTGCAGTAAAATTTTAATTTCCAATTTAAAATTCAGATATAAAATGATACTAATGAGTTAATTGATAAAAATGACAAAGAAATACTTTGCTGATGAAAATTATCAAATATTAAATTTTAGCCCATAAAGCTTTGGCAAAATCTCTACAATTATTGGTGATGAAACGATTATAAGATTGATATAGGTTCAATAAGTGTACTTTGAACTTTTAATCCCGCAAGATTTTTTCCTATACAAAAAATAGTACATAACTTCGGATATAACGAATTTTCACTGAAACTAATATTCGTTAATCTATTTACATTCAAATTCAGCTTGAGATTTACATTATATTTCGAATAAAACAAAATGGATTCGGCGTTCCAGAAATTTAGTGTAATGTTACTGAAAGAATGTTTGGGACAGCATATTAACTAACTTTGCCTGAAGATTTTTATTGCTAAGACAAAATTTAGATTCGAGTCTGCATAAGCAGCATTTCCATTTACTGCACGTCTCTTTGTATCTGCTCGTACGCCCTAAAAAAGGGCAAAAACAGACCACTCAATTATTCAATAAAAAGACTCAAAGTTAGTATAAATGTTCCATATCCAGTTTAAAAAATAAGAAATATTCTTATCATGCATAGTAAAACTAGTTTGCATTTTATCATGTTCCTAAAAAATAGAATCCAAAAACTTTACTTTTCTCTTTAAAATTTTTAAAATTATTTTTTATAAAAAACTGATATTACTGTTAGGTCCAATGTTTTGTTTCAGTAATTTATTGATTTTTTGAAAAAATATCTATGCACGTAAATTAAATGGATTATAACATATTCAGATTTCATATAATGTAGCATAAGAAGATACTGGCACATAAATCTAGTGCACAGAATTAATATAAGCATATCTTTTAATCCATCTAGTAATTTCTAACTGACAATTTTAATTGCCAACAAAGTCAACTGGTAAAGAGGACAAAAAAAGCAATGGAATTATTTTGATCCCACCCTTACAGTTGAAACATAGAAATTTTAAATTCATATATAGTAGTTGATAATACTGGTCAAAGCATGGTATCCAACCGGATTTAGCGCCTTATCATACAATCCCAGACATTTACTCTTGTTTACAAGCATCAATTGATTTTCAACCAAAATGAATAATACCACAGAGATTGGTTAGTTTGAAAACCTCAGAAGAATACAAATAATCAGTTCGAACAGATGACTTATGTAAAAATGGTGTGCAGCCAACGAGTGTAAATCATTAAAAAAATTATTTTAACGACAGACTTAATTCGTTGATTGAAAACAAATTGTTTACTGTATCAATGGCATTCTAAGATTTATTTATCGAGCCCAGCAAATCAATAGTTTTCAAACGCGACTCCAAATATTTTGTTGAAAAATCCTTTCGGATTAGGAATAAGGTTAGTTAACAATTAGAACGAAATTAAATAAAAATGGTCGGTTCTAAAAGGTTTTTTCAACAAAATATTTGGGATCGCATTAGGAGATTTGCAAATCAAGCATAGCTAAGAAACAAAATAAAATTGGCATAAAATCTACTATTCTGCATTAATTTTCGTTATATTTTAAAAAGAATCATGTACACATTAGACGAAATACGAACTAAGACACTGTGCAATGTAATGTAACAGTTGATAATTTTCAAATTTGCACCACCATGGGGCAACCAACATCTTGCACCACCAACGAAAGGGCGAATGTTCTTCTTTTTCAATCAGCAGCAAGAACTTTTTGGTAAAATGATTCTTTTCGAAATGCTTGAATATTTATACTTTCAATGGTGGGTCTGAGTCTTAGTTGCTCCTCAGTGGTGCATTTATGAAACTCTGACAGTTGAGACATATGAACAATAATTACATAATGGCCTACAGCGTCCTTTCATTAAGTCCTGATTCATCTACCATTTACTCTAATTGAACGTATGAAATGTACTATAAATTACGGTCATTTTTTATCCTCATGATGCTACATAGCAGTTTTTATCAGTTCTCCGCTATGGATCCATAAGTTTTAAATTATTATTACGCATATATGAAAGGAAGGAAAGTCCTTGGAAGTGGAGCAGAGGTAGGAGATTTCAAGCTTAGATTAAATGTTGGACCATAAGGAGGTTACCTTAATTGATTACTCCCATATATTTATTTAGTATTAGTGCGTCGAGGATTATATGAATTACTTTCAAATAATAATATTTATAAGTGTAGGAACAGATCCAAGCTTGGGTTGAAATTTATTACTTGCATTTTATTTAGTTTTACATCACATGTCCAAGTGAGACAAAAATTATAATGATTTCAAAGCGGATGTGCTCGTTTTCAAAGTAGTCTATAAAGGTGATAGTTGCACTTGAAATAACCTACTAACTGCTACAAAATTTCGCTTAGAAATGTTTTTTAAATATTTACTATTTGCTTGATATTCTGTCATTTGTTTGGTTGACATAAAACTGACAGTTTCAGTACGTACATATTCGTTCTAAATAATAGGAATAAAGCTAGAATGCAGGGCATTACATACCCGGCATTAAAATTCCAGCATTAAGTAAGCACTGCAGGTGATAAGCTCGAGGACAGTCCACACAATAGGCTAACTCACTAGAACGTTTCTGACACAGGGCACAATACTCTAAACTCTTTTTTTCTAAATCCTCCGATTCTGGAACAATTTCGTCTAACCTCGATCTATTAGGAGTCTTAACATTTGTTATGGAGTCTAACGCTACAGCAAGAGCTCGTAACAAAGTGTCGTTATAGTCGTTATTGTGTTGAAAAGATAAAAGCTCTGTTGACAAATCTCTTTCAGTTCCAACATCATTTTTGTATGAGAAGCAGCGAGATATTTCATGTTCCAACGCCTTAAGGAAAAAAAAATAGTGCAAGAAATTTCAGAATATATTTAAAGGTTCAAAATTTGTTTATTTTACGAATTAAAACTGTTCAACTACCTTTTTCAAGGAAAAGTGCAGCTGTAGTAAATATCATTCAAGGTAAGAAAAACAAGCTCTACCTATAATTTTGAATTGACTATAGCAGCTTTTAATTATGCATGTCTACTTGGTATTTCATGAATTGTAATTTTAAATAAATATATATTTATATATGCATCCATGTAAGAATGCATCGACATACCTTCATAGTATACGTTGCATCAATACTTTCATCGAGTTGCTTTGATACTGCTGAAGATTTACCCGTTAGATTAGAAGTATGCAGTTGAATGCAATTTAGAACTTCCCTATGTGACTTCAATTTCCCAGATTTTACTTCGGCAGATAATCGGGATAAAAAATGCACAGTCTAAAAAGAAAAAACCCAAGAACAATTACAAATAAAAGAAAAAAATCCAAAAATTACCAAATTTACAAAAAAAACTCGTTTGAAAAGGACTTCATGGTTATACGTTCTTGATTTCTTCACTTTTTTAAATCCATCAAATGAAATGAAAACGAAAAATTTGAACATAACATGAATTTTTCATAAGTTGATAGGATTTTGTCTCTTTAAATATAGAAAATACTGAAAAATGTCAAAAAGGCCTGATTCGAAATGAACAACACGGTAAAATAATACCAAGAAATTTTAACCAAACTGACTTACTAAATTTGTATCACAAATTTCATCAATCTGCTGTTGTTTCAATTATTTTCGACAAAGAATCATTTGCCTATTTTAATAAGAAAATAGGCAAAATTATAACTTTGAGCCCGTGCAAAGTTTAATGTCAGCAAATGAACTCCAAATGGACATGTATCGATAGTCGAATCAAGTCGATATTAGCTGAAACAGCAAAACGATCAGATATTAAAGGGAATTATATCAAACTATGGGCTACATTGATTTGTAATTGAAAATCTTCAAGGAAAGCATAAAAAAGTTCAAAGAATTATTCTTAGAAAAATACTTTACTTAACATGTTTTTTGATTGGATAATTATTGTTAATTTTAAATCAGTTTGTAATAATTGAAAGGCTAGTACCTCAAAACATATCAAATATCACAACAAAAAATTTAAGCCTTCTCATTTAACAATATACAAAAAAAAGTCTTAGCATTTTTTAAAGAAACTATATAATTTTAATCGAAAGTATGAAAATGCATAATCTGAATGCACCTGAAACGATAATTATTTTTCATTCAAGATGAGTACATTAAAATTATTCTTTTCATTTGATGACTCATTCAGAATGACAGTCATTTATGTGCGCATTAAGTAATGACCAACATCAATTTCTGTTAAGATTTGAAATTTAGGCATTGCCATTTTCCATATGTTAGTTACATAAATTTTTCATCCCCAATTTTCGACCTTTAAGCAGTCTGTAAATTAAAAACTATTTCTAACGATGATGAGTTAAACTAGAATAAGATACATTCATTTGAACTCGCTATCTTTTCAAACAAAGGGGCACATTAAATTTTAAGTATATTTATTTGTAGAGAAGACTATTTGTGCTAGTTTCCAAAACTGTGACCTTTTTGTTGAGACATAATTCTGGGGACAATAAAGATATCTATTATCTTTTCCTTATTCCTCTCTACATTGTAATTCAGCTTCTAGTGAATTAATTCTTTGTAAAGAATTTTCTGCCCTGAAACATGTATGCCGATCAACTAGGCCCAATGGTCTAGACGAGTCAAAAAGTATATAACATATTAATGTGTCAAAAGTCAAAGGTAGACATTTTTTGTAAATGATGCCAGAATAATGAACACTGTTCCCTTGAATAAAGCGCTTTCAATGAATACATTTTTCGATTCGACGCTTTTTGTAACCTGACTAAATTTCTCATGACTAGGGTAAAAATTCAAATCATACGGTTGTTATTATGAAACAAGGTACCCAAAATTGGCTTGCAAATTGATTAATAGTGTGGTGTCGATTATTGCAATTTCAGTGTTATCACAAACGACATTAACAATGTTAACGCATAACAGAATAATGGGAAAATATTTTTCTTCATTTTTTGCGTGGTATTGAATCCATTCACTTACATTCGAGCTCGTAGGAAAATTATACTGGGATATATGACCAGCGAGAAATCTGAGCAGATCGCTAATTTTACTCGAAATTTCAGGGTTATTACTAAAATCAACTTGCAGAACAATTTTTTTCCTCTCCTTGCGATATCGGTTGCGCTGAGAAATTGAAAATTTTCCAGTGTCTTCTTTGCTAAAACATATTAATATGTCACTTGATGCAAAAAAATTACATTTCAGAATGGATGATTAAAAATAAAATTTTATAAAGAATAATAAATACACTGTTAATGATCCAGGGTATTGAATTACAAATCCGCAAAAGAATTCGTTAAATGCCTTTTCACCTAGTAACAAGTTCATTTTTGTGAATCGGTGATATCTCAGAATGATTTCTGAAAGGTTAAAAATGATGTGAACTACATAATTTAACATTTCTTTCTACACTCGAACCGAAATAATGCATGCATATGATGCATCGGAATAAAAATATAGAAATTTCTCGGATCATCATAAATCCATATATTCCTTTTGACAAAAAAAGATACATAACCATTTTCTTGTAATTCCAGCATATTACAATAATCTTATAAACCTAAAATTTTTTAGTGCTTAAAAATCCATATGAATATATTGACAATGAAGCTCATTATCAATTTCTTAGAAATGGCACCGTTCAATGCCTACGATGAATATGTTGGGACCACCAGCAAACATATTTATTATATTCGAAAATCTGAAGCTGAACTTTGATATAATATCAATTTTCGTTTTTTGTTATAGGTGAAAATTTGTTAAAGCCAATTTACTATATCCGAATTAAATGTACTAAACTCTACTGGACACAAACATTTATACTACAAATTAACACTAAGATCATAAAACCAACTTTGCAGTTCTTTTCGGCGTGGCTTAACTTAAACCACAATTTTGAATTTCCAATCAAAAATATTTATGTCATGTTACACTCTAGAGATTTGTGCAATATAAATTTTTATTCAAAGAAGATTGACTTTCAAAAACATTTCACAAATTTCATACATACTGAATTATTTTTTTAATACTATAAAAAATTGGATTTTATGCAAAAATTTCATGTTGAAAGTTCTTTAGGGCAAGAAGGAATATTTTAGGATACGATAAAATTCTTGAATGACAAAAAGATGTACTAATAGCAACACATATTGTTATATTCGAATAAAACAACATATTGCTTTGTTTGTGGGAAGGTATTGAGGCCCTCTTAAGTCTTACCTCACCATGCTGTCAATTACAGGAAACCGTTCTAAGCAAATGCTCTGAAAGTAAAGGATCATATATTGCTTTCCCATCAAAAATTCTTCTTTTGACGAATCAGAGATTTTATCTAGACAAGAACTTCCTAAGTCCATGAACTGTGATGGCGACATGAACTGTGAATTGATTTGTGACTGGAAATGTGAATTGTTATGCAACTTGAAGTGCGGGATCTGTGATTTAACTTGTGAGCCAAATGGATCATAGTTTAAGCTATCAATTAACGGAGATAATCGAAAATAAGCCTCTTGACAGGATACAATATTCGGAAGAGGCTTTAGGGAAAAAAGCTCATGTCTTAAGTACTCACCCAATACCTAAAACATAAAATATAAAATTTCCTTATAAAAAACAACATTAAAAATTTTTTGACAATATGCTTCTTATTTTTCCTAGTAATTATTAACTATAACAAAAATAAAATTCACTATTTATTATGTTTCCAGTAATCCGTCTATTAGCACGCTTTTCGATTAACTCGTTTTTAATTAAAATGGTCTCTACGGTGACACCAGAACGGATGCAAATTCAATTTACAGATTTTGATGCGAGTCGATTACTATTTCCAAAAAAATTTGTTCAAAATCAATTTGTAAACAGTTAAAGGCCTACATTAAATGTTAAAGGATTACTGTAATTATATGCTCATTGTGTTTGAATACTTTTTTCCCTCTTTCTTTCTTTCTTTCTTTCTGAAGAAGGAAAATAATATCGTTTATTGAAATAACGGTGCATCGTGCCTACAAAAAAATCGAACAGCTTTCCCCTAAAATATAAATCCTCTACGGTTAGACTTTTCAAATCTCAACAATTTCAAACTTTAATATAGATTTTTTACACTAAAACTAACTTTAGCCACCATCTTCCCCTGAACATAATGCAAATCAAATTTCAAATCCATTGTGGCCTTACTTTTAAGCCTCAATTATCGGCTTGACCTTCAATATACAAACTTGAAGATCAAAGTGGGCTCATTCTAATGGTCCAGTGTTTTACCATTCTTTTGAGGCAAATCTATAGGATATTTATTCCGATGAGTTGGAAATCTGGTATGCTTTATATTAGTATAAGATTGTACTAAATTACTAACATAACAAAATAAAACTGATTTTTTATTGCGATGTCCCAATATAGAATGATAAATAATTGTAAAATTAGCTTGCTGAATCTAAAATATAGAGGGAACCTCTAATGAGATTATGATACAATTTATGTAATTAAGAATTGTGAAGCGTACAAAAATAATATTTGCCCATTACATACTGAACTCTCACAAAAAAATATTGTTTCTTTAATCTACCAATGTAGCCTAAAAACTATTTTTCAGAAATATTGCAAAAAAACTAAAACTCTTAACCATCATCAGTTATTTGTCCAATTTCGGTATTCCGGTTATACAGATATAACAAACAGCTCTGAAAAAATTACTTCTGTAGCCTTTTTTAACATTTTTGGGGAAGTGTACCATATTTTTATAAAAAACTCAGAAATTATAATAGATATTTTTGGAGAATTGTGCTAGAAAATAACTAATTACTCTGAGTTTAAAAAAACAGGCTGGAAC
The DNA here is from genome assembly GCA_032358265.1 of Vaucheria bursata. Lineage (NCBI taxonomy): Eukaryota > Xanthophyceae > Vaucheriales > Vaucheriaceae > Vaucheria > Vaucheria bursata. The sequence goes on along the minus strand of JAULBW010004198.1, from coordinate 9,461 downwards.
AGTACTTTGCAAAATATCAACAATCATATAATGGCATCTCCATTCTTATTCTTTACGTAATATTTCACTTCAGTCATCTATGCATTGTTCAAAGGTCATTACCTGAACGCAAAAATTTATAGCATGATATTACCTCTACACGATTCTATCAAGATTTAATAGTACAAGTTCATTTATGCGGCATTTAACCTGTACAATACTAATAATATAGCCGTACGCAAAGTAGCCATGAAACTTATATAAAATGGACTCAACTCATACTAAATATGCTCTTTTTCTGAATTTTGCGTTAATGAAAAGGTAAAATAAGCTTATATTTAACTTTTCAGCTCAATTATTTGCCAAAAGGTCAACAGAGTTTTCCTTCATTAGGGAATGGTTTTTCGTAAGTAGTACCAAAATTTTTTACAGATATTAGATCATGATTTTAAAAATTCTCATGACAATTGAAGATTTAACATATTCTACCCATTCTGATGAAAGATCCAACATTGTCCTTTCAGTGCTAATCATTCTTTCATGAATATTTATTTATATGTATAATGCATCTTATTATACTTGATTTAAGTGATACGAAATTTGTTCTGTTAGCAATTATTTTGAAAAGTACTCCCAGTGATAACAACATTCTAGCAATGAATCACTGAAATTTCTTCAGACATTGTGGATTTATATTGCAGATTATTTTAATGACTCAAAGTTTAGACAAAGCCAAAAGCATTAGTGACAGTTATAAATGTACAATAATAATAACGCTTAATACTATAAATGTTGATTTTTCAGTCGCATTACAATCATACCAAAACTAATTCGTACAACTCAAAAATTGCGTAGTTTCATTTAAAACTCTAAACTAAAAAAGAAAAATGCGATAATGAACGGTAATAGCCCCTTATAGTCATCGTTTGCATTTCACTTTACACAGTGGTGAAACAATTACACGGGAAAGGACAAATTTACTTCTACTTGCGGACCATGATGATTTGAAAAAAAGGTTGATTGAAATTTATTTTGTATGCTTAAGATATGGTGCTTTCGATTTTAATGAATTATTAATTAGAAAACAAACTACTTTGAGCCCAAGTTCAACCTAAGATTTTTGGATGTAACAAATGAACTTGAAAAAGTGATAATCCAATATTATCAGGTCTGGGGTGCTGTGTTCTGTGGCACATACCTCAAAATGAATTGCGGTTGGATGGCTACGTCCCCCATCAATAGAACCTTTAAGTACAGAAATGTCCATGATGAGAACAAAACAATTTCAAAAAAACTGAAAAAACATTTTTCGCTTTGAGATTGAAGTGCTTTTCATTTTTCAACGAAAAAACTAGAGTAAAGTTAGGTTATAAAGAAATTTCTTCTAAATAATTGTTGTTATAACGAATAAACAAAAAAGTCAAATTATGTCATCTTTGGCCTCAGATTTTTGGATATAATACCAAACAATTTGATGGCCCCAACAGTAGGTTATATTCGAAGTTTAATACAATATACTTAATTTTTTTCTCACCTTCTTGGCTAGAAGACTGAAGGCTTGAATCTATTTGAACATTCAGCATGGTTTCTTTTGAACCAATCGTTTTATTCCCAACGATATTTTCATTGCAAATATCATAATCGGTCATTTCAGTTGATTCATTGGGAATGTTAATCGAACGATTCCAAGAAAAATCTTCAGTATTTTTCACTTTCATTTTTTAGAATCTTAAACCTGCACAAAAAAATTAGTATTTACATATTTTAGGCCTAGCATTCTTTAAATAAGCATGCGTTCACGTAAATTAATGCTAGCGCAAACGTTTCAGACAGCTAAGGTTTGTAGTAATAAGTAGAAGTTATGTATTTAAAACTATAGCTGCTTGTAAAAAATTTAAATTCAATACAAAATCAAAAGTTAGGCTACATATTTATTATCACAGACCCCACGTCCAACAAAAACTTTTTAAACTCAAAATCTTAACAAATACTACAATTATCATATTGTTAAAATTTATGACGTGCTATTCGGAATCTGCTAGCTGAGCGAAATATGGAAAAAAGTAAATAATTAAATGAAGAATACTATTGAAAAAGTATTTAATATGCATGACTCCTATCGTGTCAAAATTTTATCGACACAAAAAGTTTCTCATGTCGGAGATTGCAAAATTGAATTTTGAATTTATTCAACAAAAAACCTTCAATAATGAAAGGCTAAGTAATAAATGTACATTCAAATGTTACTGTCGATTTTCGATTTTTTAAATAAGTGATAAAAATTGAAGGTCAGCTAGCATTGTATTTTTTTTATCAAAAAGTTTATAAATAATACGTGGAAATTTTACAATTGCTTGTAAAAATGTGATTTCTCGAAATTGATGCAAATTTAATTCATTTTTTATAAAAGTATGTAAATAGATTCATACACTTTATGACTTCCTTAATAATGTCTGCAGTAGTTTAAAAATGGCAAAGGCCAACTAAAAAAGCCATTCAGATCGCGTGCTAGAAAACAGATTTTTCTTGCAAAAATTTTATCTTGATTTCAAAATCTTTGTATAGAAGCAACTGAAAGTAGCATGATAGACGATATAGAAATATGGCAGAAAATGTAGATTTTTTTAATCAAACTGAGTTAACATTTGTGACTAATTACAGCAAATCCACATGTTTTCTTTTTTGGTTCAGTATTCAATATGACTAAAGACTTTTAAGGCATGGTAGAGGCTGATATTTGAGACCATGTGGACGATAGCTATTAACTACGACGTTTTGTCCTCGGTGAAATAAGGATTTTGCATCGATTGGCGTTATTCAGGACGCATTGCAGAACCAATTAATTTCATGCAATAACACGCCAAATTTAAATTTACTAACAGATGCAAAGTAAAGAATAATTAATATTATTCTTACAGATAAAAGACAGGCTGCCGAGACGTCAATTGAATAATAGTACTGAATACTATTGACAAAGTTTGTCCTCCTAGTGTTCGGCCTGAGCTACAAAAGTATGCGACACTATTTGATGTTGAAACTAACGTTTATGCTTTACAGTAGTGTCAAAGCAATGAATTACAAATTTTATTATATCTTCGTCATAGCTAATCATTGTGGCTGGTACGTACTGCAAAAAATGTAGAATTCAAATTTTTTTGCCGCATATAATGCGGCATCGTGTAGTGTACCTAGCCTTAGCCAATCATATACAAATAATGCGCAGAACAGATCACATGCGATGCGTGCTATCCAGTAATTCCGCTGCTTCTGTAATATGTTCTGGGACCGTTAGGTTATTCCAACCGCTAAACGTTGCGAAAATAGCCCAAAATTTACCCAACTGAATAGAATTAAAGGAAATAAGAACGGTTACAGTTATACAACATCATTCAGCAAGAATCAAAAACACGTAAACAGAGCTATATTTCATAGTTTCTCGATGGGTTGACAGAGAAGTGTGCAGCGGTTGATGCATGTAAGTAGTCACTCAACTTGAGCATCAATTCAAAAAAATAAGCTTTAAAGACAAATTAGGTGGATAAACTAAATACTCAGCTCACATATCAGTATAAAAATTGCTTCGAATATCTTGAATGGACAAAAAATGCTTTATATAATTTGTTCTGCAATTGTGCAAATCAACTCAACAAATTCTGTAAGCTCTTTGTTGAATCAGGAAGTTCATGCAACAATGTTATGCAATTGGCTCCTCAAAATGGGAATCCTTGTTAATAAATTTCATAATCAAAATCAATATCCAGAAAAAGAAAAATTTATACCAATTGTTTTTTAAGAATGAAAATGTTTATTTTGGCTCCTATCAAAATTATAACAGGCAAATATACAAACAAACTGTTGTCATGCTACAATAGATTGCTCATAGCCAATGTAGTGGTATACAAGTATTTCAATATATGCAATTTTAGCATGGCTTCCCATCAGTGGCAAACCTGTTGGCATTGTAAAATTGTCAGAAAAAATATGCTTGCAGAAAAGAACTCACCAAATGTTTCTAGGGATAGTAGGCAATCAAACTTTGGCTTATGCCAGCTCAGACTCAGACAGTGCAACAAGAAAATAACTTTGTATCGATATACAAAGAATCAAGACAAGCATGAAAGAGCCAGATGAGAAAATGCGTATATTTAAACATTGTTTCCACCACTAAAGCAGAAGCAACATAATACAAATTGAATAAGACTTAAGTTAAACACATGTCAACAATTTAAGTCAACATATCTATATACTATATATATATATGCATACTGCACTACTCTTTATACCTTACTAACTACTTTTATACAATATATAGTGCTATTCAACAAACATGAAATGTAAAATGCAACAATCCAAGAACTGTCACTTAAACTGTAACCTGCACAACTAAATCAAATCAAACCCTAATACTCATGTCTTCCCTTAAACCTTTATAAAGCAACTGATTTTTATATATGAATAAAAGTAGTTGAAAATATTTTGTAAAAGTTTGTACTATTCAAGATTAACATGCACTTTTGCTTTGCTACAGTTGATTGAAACTTTCACATTGCCATGACATTTTACAGGTCAGAAGTTGCAATCAGAAAACCTTGCATTCCATCATTAACATTTTTTTCATAATGTCTATCTTTATGTATGACTAAATCAACTTCATTTCTAAAAAAACACAATATGAATTTGCACTGAAAAGTAGGTGGTAGAAAATTTTGGTCAAATATGTTTACATTGAAGCTATAGGAATTGGCTTGGATCAGTGTATATGGTTCATTTACTTTTTTAGCTAATAGTACTTTGCTTTGCTAGGTCTGAAATCTTAAACAAAACATATTTCTGTGTGCCATAAAAATAAAAAATTTTCCATTTTTACTTAAAAAGAATAAAAAGCACTTTCTGTTGGGAAAAGAAGAGAAAGATAAAAATATGCAATGTGCTGTGAGTGTAATCACAGTGCAAGGGAACAACAAACAAGAAAAGAAAGGTAGAGTAAGAATATATATTAGTAGTGACCTCTACTTATTGCACGCTATGGGAGCGTGCTGCTAGAGTTAGCGTACTTCTGCTGGGAGAAGTAGAAAAAAAAGTGATGAAGTGATAAGAAGAAAGCAAAACACACAATAGTTTGTAAAAATCCAAAGAGTCTCCTCAAAATTACGAAGAAGTTTACGGAAAATCAAAAGGAATCCCAATTTCAGCCAGTGATGTAAAAATGCTGCAATTACAAGTAGATCGGAAATGTCAGTAAAGAAACTTCATGGAATGGACTGCTGGGTTTTGTAGAGCAAATTCTGGAGAATCACGGGTAGACGGATAGAATGAAAATGAGTGATGAAATGGTTCACAAAAGATATTGACGGATAAAACGGGTCACGGGTCATGATCTGGAATGAGGAATTAGAGCAGTAATATATAGAAATCCTGACACTTTTAAAATTTAACAACTTGAAATTGGTAAATTAGTTAACTTAATTTGCTATTCGTTTAGTATGGTTTTTATCCATCACTTAAGATATAATTTTTGAAATATCTAAACCATATTTAAAGACTTACATAGTGAGGTTCAATTTAACTTTACTTAGTAAAGATCTTTTTTTGCCTTCCATTTTAGTAGCTACTGGTACAATAAAATAAATCTGTACATTACATTTTAACCAACCAAGTCAAATCAACTTTTTCATTACCCTAAATGTATTATGGCCTGAAAAGTTAAAAAAAATACTTCACTTAGGATAGGCAATATAATTACAAGTTTACAGTATGTTGTTTTCACTGTTGCAAGTATTTGCAAAATTTGAATTAAATAAAAGAATGTAAACAAAGCTTCAATTTAGTGCCTTCAGCACAGTAGTAACTAGCAAAATATCCAATCAAATGAGTTGAAGCACTTAAAAAATGATTTTCATAAAATAATATTTCTTTGCAACTTCTAAACATTTTAAGTTGATAATTTGTAAAAATTCAGCAAAATTAGGGCTATATTTTGAAATTAATTTGATAGATTAAATAGACATTTAAAGTTCTTATCAACTAGAAAGCATATGTATGCTTTTTAAAATCTGAAATGGGCAAAAAACTAGAAGTGAAATATGGTAGCAAAAAAACAAGATTTTGTAACTAAAAAAGTTTATTTTTATTTTTGGAGGAGTGATAAAGCAAATATTGAGTTGCACACAAATAATATGTAAAAGACTGAACAGTAAAACAACTCATTTGACAAGAAAAGCCAAATGGAAAACAAATTAATATTTTATCAAAGCTAGGATAGCAGTATTTAATTTTTACTATCAGAAGCATAAGAAATTCTTTGATTACAAGAAACAAAAATCATACAAACTTGTGTTTTCAGCTTAGTGAAGAACAAAAATCTTATTCAAATACTATGGAAATGCATTATTCATCTTCTGGTACATAGAAAGGACATAATTTTTTCCTCTTTCTTTCTTAAAATAACAGTGTTGCAGTGATAGTACCTAAAAACTACATCCAGTAATTTAAATCCTTGGTACCAATTAAGTTTATTTGTTTTGAAATTTTGATAGTAGAATAATATAACTTAACACTTGGTAATAAGTCATTTGCATTGCAAATGATTGACCTAGCAAACGTCAGGCATCCTTCTCGGCACACTGAGCCAGGTCTTTCTTGAGTTAACAGTGGCGTATGACTGTTTTTTTTAACCAACTAGTGTGTCAATTGCTTGGTATTGTTCAAATATCCTTGCTCCACTTTCCTTAGTTTAGTCATTTTATACCTCCCCCTTTGCTACACTTTCCTTAGTTTAGTCATTTTATACCTCCCCCTTTGCTACACTTGATTAGTATTTTATCTCTTTTTACTGTCTTTGGGTTGCTCTTCTGCTTCAAAAAATACGCTCTGCTTGTGTCTTTTATTTCTCTTGCCTTGCTATGCTTGTTTTTTTCCATTACTTCCTTGTAACAGCCAGTTATGGATTGGCAATCTTTTTATGAGAGGTAACTATGCTTAGAGCTGCATCTCTTATACAATCTTAGAGTTAAACTTCATGATATGTTGACAGCTTCATGATAGCCAGAGTAGTAGTGCTTGATTAAATCAATAATTTTTTTCTAGATCTCAATTTTTGTTATTTCCCAGAGCTTGTGAGATTATTATTAATTTTTCAGCAATCAAATATCTTTCAAGCTTAAACCAGCATATAATGCTGTTCAAATTTAAAATTCTTTGTTTGACTTTTGACCCCCACTTATATCTATATGGTTTTTGAGATTTTTAAAACACATGCCATTACACAACAAATTTGGGATTCTGCTCTATTTGGCTCTATTATTTGTTAAAGGACTTTTTTCATCAAAGGGTATGATGAAATTTTTTTATTGGATCTTGCAAGATTTTGATGTTGGACAAGGAGTGAGAATAAGAGGGTTCTGCTCAAAGTTTAAATTTATCATTTATGCCAATGTAGTGCTCCCAATTATTCAACTCTACTTGAATATTTAATTGATGAATGATAGTAAAAAACAAGTTTAGCCATGGAAGTGATACAAATTTAATGTTCAATATTGAAATTGCTTTAAAAATGCAGAAGAGAAAGAAAGAGTCAAAAAAGGGGAAAGATCCCGGAAGTTTTACTGTAAAAAGGTAAAAACATATTGTTTTTTAATGAATCCCCAGTAAAAAAACTAGAAAATAATGAAAAATGTTATATTTTTATTAATAATCCTTAAAAAAGTTGAAAAATGATACTGTAACTTAAGGTGTGCAGTTAATAAAAATCAATTGCTCATAGGAGCAGAAGGGCAAAAGTTTGAAGGTGAAAGTCAAATATATGATCTGAAATTGTTTCTATCACTTTTAGGTTGAATTTGAGGACAAAAGCTGTACTATAATTTAGTACCTTTTAAACAGTTTTTGCACATTTTGAACTATGTACCAAAAAAGGTAGTGGAATTTTTCCCTGGGAGCCAAATGGTAGCTAGAGAATATAGCTCAGCAATGTGACTATAGTTAGATTAATGACTGGTGATTAAGCAGTACAAGTTTGTAAGTTTGAATTCACTGCAAGACAAATTTTTTTTTCAATATATTCTGATTACTTTGACTGCCAAAAACAGTGAACTTGAACAATTACTTTACATATGATTTATCACTGCCTTACCATATTGAACTGATGGTTAGTTAGTAATTCACATATTTCAAGCAATGATTTAACAAAATTAATTGAAATCAGCAGATAACAGAACAAAATTTAATGTTATAACAAGGTTTGCCTGTTTTCAAGAATTTAATCAACAAAATTTAAACTTGGTTATTGTTTGGAACTTACTGAAATGTAACCAAATACCTCAATACTTGTAGAATTATACTTACCTGTATTTTTTTTTATATTGCAAACAAAAAAATTTCTAGTTTACTCCAAGGATATATACAAGCAGTCAGATGCAGCTGCATGTGTGGGTTGACTTCATGTTCCAATATGTATTTTGCCAGCTAGCTAGATATTGGTTTTAAACAATGTACTTGAGGAGGATATATGAGATCCAATTTCACTTGTTCCTAAAATTGAAAGAGAAGATTCATTTATTTGGCATGCAGGACAGGGTCTACTGAAAACTGAAATGCTGTGCAAAAAATGCAATATTCCATTTAAATTTTTTAATTGTGCAGATATCAGGAATTTACTTGTACTATAAATTAAATCTTTTTCTACTTACATCTGTAGGTATTACTTTTTAGAATACTCTTCAATATGTCTAGTAATGTTCTCAAGAGTGTTTAGTTATATTCTCCAAGTATCTAGTCACATAATAATTTTAAATTAGTTAATGTTGTGTTGAAGAAGTATAGTCACTTCTCACAATACAGGTCAAGATATTAATGCATATTTGTACTACCACTCTCTTGCATTGTTTGCGTGTCTTACCATGCATCATAATGGCAGAACAAATTGATGGTAAGCAGTGGAAGTGCTGATCTGCTTTTAAATAGCAAAGTTTTTAGAAGAATTGAAATTTTCAAGGAGCAAGCTTTCTATTGTGCAGATCATTTACATTACCTATTTCTAGTCCAAGAAAAATTCCATAAGTTTTAACTGCATCCAAAAGACATATTTTCAATACCACTAGTATTGACTAGTGTAGCTTTGAGAAAAATGCTCCAGGCATATTGACAAAAGTTCTGCTGCAATTCCATCTTCTAATCAATATTGTACTCATCAATCTGAAGAGAGAAACAAACTTGTGAAAATGCATTAAAGAGTGATCTTCTGTGACATTTTATCTTTATCTTAAAGGTAGTTACTAAAATAGACAAACAAATTATTTGACTGGGTTGATCCACTAAAATTTATGCAATAACGTTTTATTTCAAATATCAGAATATTTTCAAAAAGAATAAAAAATTGTTGAAAAAATGGTGATCTCTACTACAGGACTGTCAAGACGCACAACAAACAGGCAAACAATGCAAAAGAGTAACAGCTCAATTGTACATTATATCTTAACCTGTGT